>JAJIYU010014029.1:0-13546 GCA_030144865.1 Tinospora cordifolia
TCAAGTAATACACTTATTACTTAATACTTTCACCAAAAATCATTTATTACCATTTAATACACAAGTTGATTAATATCATTGCCAAAAATTTCGTATTTTTGTATAATCATGTATTTCTCATTTATAATTCATTAATTTATACAGAAAAATACATATCGAACCCGTCGACTAAATGTCCAAAAATACGGGTCGTTACAATATATAACACTATCAGATTAATCTTAATAAATGCGGAAACAACTAGAACAAATAAGTACAGTAGAATTTTTTTTATACAAAAGTTAATTATATATACACTATCCTAAATGTAGCAGTAGCGGAATGCCAAAGTCAAAACGTCTACAATATTTTCCTCACTTCCTATACATTATACTAACTCTCAAAATAGTAAACCACATGAGGAAACCTACCAAAGTAAACGAGGTGTGCTTCACGCAACGACCACCTTCTTCCCTTTATCCGTAGAAGAAGAACCTAAAATGTTAGAGTAGTGAGCCAATTTTGTCCACAACGGCTCAGTGAGTAATGTAACCTAATCTATAGCTTAAAACAAGTATTCTAAAAAAAATAATGTATGAATGCACAATAATAATAATGCGAATGAATGCAACATTTGATAAATGTTAAATCTACTATGCAGTTGTGCACCTTCCATTTTGAAAACAGTTTTAATGCAGGAAACACATAAATCCACTCGAGCGGGAGAAACCCGACGGTTAGGTGTATAGGTGACGACCTTAATCTGGGCCCATAGAACCCCCCTCAGGGCACTCTGTGCTAGGTGGTCACTAAATAATCTAGGAGAGCCTCAATTGATAGACCTGGCCCGATTGCACCCCCGGATGCGACAGCTACTCGTCCTCAATGCTCTACTACATTCAATACCCTAACCCGCACCCAGACCTCGATATTCAGTGCACATTTTCATTTAAATCACATTTAAATATTGCAAATGCATTTCAATATGTAAGAACATTTCATTTATGATAGAATAACAAGTTAAGTCATAAATTAGAAAACACTACTCACAAGGATGCTCAGCTCCCAGTGCTCCTCTAGTGACCAGTCGCGTCTCGCTGATGTTTGACCTGCGTGATCAACTTACTTTCTTAATATCTACATAAAACTTGGCTCACATTCTAACTTTATGGTCTTTAGTCAATCTAAGGATTGACTAGGTCAACTATAGTCAACTCCATCTAAACCTAACCTTCGCCGACCTATCAAATCGATACGGTCAACGTACTTAACAAGGTCAATTAAGTCTTTATATTGACTTAAAATACTACAAATATGTATTGTCAGCATGTGTTCTACCTTTGGTATACAATAACCAACCACTTTTATAAATTTGGCGGGTCAATACATTATTATTATTTCCTATGTTATATATTTTCCTAATAAGTATTTTATAATGTTATACAATATTATATAACATTTTTTTTCTATTATTTATCATTATTTTTACCGTATATAGATTTTTTCCTATCTTTATTAATTAATCCTCAAATCGTATAAACGTGAATTTAATATGTCAATTGACCTCCAAAAATCCTAATTTTAGTGTCACTAAGTTCAGAGTTTCAATCTGGACATTCTAGTACCCACCAACTAAAATTTCAATATTAATGGGTATACCCCCTATGCGTCGACTTCCAACTACCATATAATTTCCTACAGTCCACGAGGGTACAAATAATATATATATTTGCATTCTACTCGTAAATTTGAGCACAATGATATATATATTGTATAGTTTTATTCCTAGGAAAAATATACCCTAATTTTGGGGTCGTGCATTAAACTAATACATTTATTGAAACTATACTATAAAACTGTAAATCACAATTTATAAAATAATTCGGAATTGAAAAGAGGTAAAAAAATGGTTTACCCGAAATGTCGAATTCCCAAAGCGCGCGACTTCTCTTCTTTTTCTCCTTCTTTTCTTTTTTTTTCCCTTTTCTTTTTCTTTTCTTCTTCCTTTTTCTCTCTCTTTTTCTCTCTTCTTTCTCTCCCCTTTTTTTTTTTGAATTCTCGGATGGAATGAATGAGCAAGTGAGATGAGCAAAATGAAATGGAATGGAGGGTGAGTCACCATATCATTAAATGCTCAAGATAATGATCATCTTTATCTCTTATCCCATGAGTCATTAGATAATGATCTCTTTAATAAAGTTATTTTCATTAATTATTTCTTTCATTATCCAAGTCATTCATGATAATCACCTCTTTAATTAATTTTTGTTATTCATTTTATTTTCTAACTAAGCACACACATATATATATAATAATTATCATCATGATATATATATACTTTACACCTCATTAGTATTATCTTATCTTATCTTATTATTATTATTATTTTTTCCAATTATCATATGACTCATCCAAAATTATCTTATCATTTATCTTTTCATAAAATAAAGCATTATCCTACACATCATCAATATTATCTTCTAATTTGATTGATTGATTGATTTATTTTTTTTATATCATCCAAATCATCATTTATCCCTTGAATTTGTTTTATTTTATTTTATTTCTTCATTATCTTGATCCAAGTTATGTGATAATGATTAAATTAACTATTTTTTTTTATATAACCAAACACATATAAATAATAATCAACATATATATACTTTTCCATTTAATTTAAATACACCCCTATATATATATATATTCATGCATATTAATACATATATGTGTATATATGTAAATGCAATAATTATTTTATTACATAAATTCAATTTATTCATCATTATTTATTTATTTATTTTAATTCCTCAAGTAATACACTTATTACATAATGCTTTCACCAAAAATCATGTATTACCATTTAATACACATATTGATTAATATCATTGTTAAAAATTTCGTATTTTCTGTATAATCATGTATTTCTCATTTATAATTCATTAATTTATACAGAAAAATACATATCGAATCCATCGACTGAATGTCCAAAAATACAGGCCGTTACACTATTTTTCTTGTGTGAAGAGAATAAGGCTTTTGGAAAGTGTAGATTTTTACCAACTTCCTTGGTTATTTTTATTTCTTATTTTTCTTCATTCCCATCTCTTATTTTTTTTTGCTATATCATTAAAATTACCAAGGATTAATATTTCATTTATTTTAATTTTTTCATATATATATATATATATATATATATATATATATATATATATATGAATTTTTCACACCAAATTTTCTACAAAATTTTCTCAATTAATTTCATTTCTATCATCCAAGATTTCTATAAAATCCTCAAAATTAATTTTCTCAATTTGTTTTATTTAATTTCATTTCCAAGCATATTTTTGAAGTATTATTTGCTAATTGAATTGCACAATATTTCTATTATAAGTTTAAAGTTTTGTTGAGAATTATTTTATTCAAATAATTTCTTTTAATTTTATTTAATGTAAATACTTCGAACTTTCTCAAAAATTTTGGGTGTTACAACTTCCTCCCAATGTATTATGTGAGAGGGGTTTGACTCATACTTCCATAGCATCGATACATGGAATACATTTGTGGACCAATGACATTCTGTTAAGTAGATCTAGCTCATAAGCACATTCACTGACTCGCCTGATATTTCAAACGGACCAATTAATCCTGGTGATAGTTTTCCTTTGATCCCAAAATGTTTAATCCCTTCTGAGAGCTGATCCTCAGGAATACTCTATTACCCTCTTGGAACTCTAGAGGTCTTCCCCTCTTATCCGTACAACTCTTCTGCCTACTCTGAGCCATGGTTAACTTATTTTATATTTGTTTCACCTATTCATTCATCACTTGTACTAGGTCTAGCTCTGTAAGTACATGATCCTCAAAATTTGCCCATCAAGATGGAGATGTACAGGGTCTGTTGTAGAGAGCTTCGTATGGAGCCATTTTGATACTTGACTGGTAACTATTATTGTAAGCAAATTTTGCTAAGTGCAAGTATTTGCTCAAATTACCCTTGAAGTCAAGGACACACGCTCTCAAATATCTTCCAATATATGTATCACTCTCTCAGACTGTCCATCTATCTAAGGATCAAACACAATACTCATGGTAAGTCTACTACCTATTTTCTTCTATAAGCTCTGCAAGAAATGAGATGTAAATCTGGAATCTTTGTCTGACACAATGGTCTCAGGTACACCATGTAGCCTTACTATCTCCTTGACATATAGTTCTCCTAGTTTTCCAATTGTATCTATAGATCGAATGGGTAGGAAATGAGCTACCTTCATGAGTCGATCTTCAATGACCCATACTATGTCTTCACCTTTCTAATTTCTCGATAGGCCACTCACAAAGTCCATTGCAATATTATCCCACTTCCATTTTAGGGTCCAGAGTGGCAGCAACATCTTTAAGGGTTTCCTGTGTTCGACATTTACTTGTTGATAGGTAAAGCATTTGGAGACATACTTGCCTATCATTAGTAAGTCTTCTTGAGGTTTTGGTACATTTTATCTCCTCTTGGATGCATTGTGTACTTGGTCTAATGAACTTCATCCAGTATGGTCCTTCTACTCTGCCCACTCTTTGATACATAGACTCTATTTCTAAGTCTCAATGTACATTAACATTGATTCTAAAATTGTATGTTTAACTTGCTTAACACCTTCTATCAGGTGTACAATCCACTTGTCGTGTTTTAGCTCATCTCTAATCTATTGTAGCAAGTTCGGTTGGCAAACCAATGCACATAGGTATGCATATTTTGCGTCTGAAGTTACACTTAGATTGTAGTCAATGATCAGTTGACACATTTGTTTCATTCCTCTTATTGAACTTTCTGCTAAGGACATCAGCAACAACATTAGCTTTTCCTGGATGGTAGTGGAGTTGGAAGTCAGCCCTTTAGAAACTCCATCCATTTTTTTTGTCTTAGGTTCAGCTCCTTCTGAGTATAGATGTATTCATGGTCTGAAAACAGGTCGAATCTCTCTCCATAGAGATAATGCCTCCAAATCTTTAAGGAAAACACAATAGCAGCTAGCTCTACTTGTGGATTTTCAACTATCGAGAGGCTTAAGCAATGACTTTCCCCTCTTGCATCAATACAACACCCAGCCCATTCTGTGATGCATCTGTATACAAAACATATCCAACACCATGTGGAGGAGTAACCAAAATTAGAGCTAAAGTCAACCTCTTCTTCAACTCTAGAAAAGATTCCTTGCATTTCTCATTCCAAATGAACTTTTCTCCTTTCTTGGTCAGCTTAGTCATAGGTCCATCTAACTTGGAGAAGTCTTGAATAAACCTTCGATAGTATCCTGCCAAACTCAGAAAGCTTCTAATTTCAGTCATCATTTTTGGCTTCTTCCAATTAGTTATCGACTCCACTTTAGCTGGATGGACTGATATCCCTTTGGATGAAACTACGTGGTCAAGAAACTTGACCATCTTCATCCAGAACTCACACTTGCTGAGCTTAGCAAACAATTCATTTTTCTTCAGTGTGCCCAGCATAGTTTTCAAGTGTTCAACGTGTTCTGCTTCTGATCTAGAGTAGATTAAGATATCATCCACAAATACTACTATGAACTAATTGAAACACCTCAACCCCCGCATTCTTTGAGCATTGGACATAACCACCATTCTTTGATAGTGGACTTAAACATTTGGCGGGTCGGGCCAGTGTTACTTTACAAGTGACACACACTTGACTTTCTATTTTTCAATACCTCATGCCTTTAGAATAGATTCAAGAATACAAATATCATTCAATAAAATCAAGGCAATTAAAGATAAAGAAAAATTCAACTTCTTTATTCATAAAAAAGAAAGTACATAACTTCATAATGTAAACTATTACATTGTTGATCAAAAGAAATTCATAACCTCTAAAATAAAATAAAATTTCAGTGGAAGACTTATTCAAAATTGGGCAACATGCCCTTATATTAAAAAGAAACTTTTTTAAAAAATAAAAAATTGCTAAAATCCAAATTCCATGGTCTTCATAGTTTAATTTTCTGAAAAAAAAAAGAGGAAGGGGTGAGCACAAAGCTCAATGGATCTTTTTCAAACAACTAGTTTTCAAAATTTATTAATCAATAACACATTCGTATTTCAAACTTGCATACATTAGGCATTTCAAACATCCATTTGTTTAAAGTTGAGATTTTAGACTAAAAGGGTTTTGAAGCCCTTGATGTTCTTAACAAAGTACCTTCTTAGAGTGAAATATAGCTTTTCTTAACTAATTTCATTGAACTTTTGGACTTCAAGGGAACTTACCCACCAACCAAGTACTTTGGTCTTAAAACCATATGAACCAATCATATGAAAAGAACATCAATAACAATCCACACGTTTGCTATGATGGTACGTGGTTATTGTCACCATCATCTTTGTTAAATCATATATTCTTGAATCATAAGATAAATTTCAGAACATGAAATTGAAATAAATAAATTCAGCATATGATCAAACTGAAAATTTAATAATGAAATAATCAAAATCATGCATCATACTTTGAAACAAAGCCTAAGCATGAGACTAAACATGACATGATTATTATGCATGCATATATATTTTAGAATGCTTGAAATGAATTTATTTTGATTTCAAAAGCCAAACAAACCATGAACATGCTAGAAATATAAATAAGAAAAAGGGGTGTTAGAGAAATCATTTCCACCTTATGATGTTTTCTCTACAAAGTTTGAGCAAGAGTTCCCAATGTACAAGCACCAAAAAAATCACTCAAGATGAATCACCAAACCAAGAACTTCTCACATTCAAGAGGGAAAAGAATGGTGAGAAGGGATGCCAAGAAGAGGGCTTAGAGAACAAGAGAAAATCTCAACTCTTGGTTCTTGAGATAAGAGAAATGGTGAGCATGGGGGGTTTATATAGAGTTTAAAGTGGCATAGAATGGCAAGTTTATGGTGTTCTTTTTGTAAGAAACTTGCCAATTCTTCAAAATTTCGTGCCCCCCAAGCATAAGAAACTTGCCAATTCTTAATCTAAAAACATTTTTTCAGATTTTTTTTTCGAATTTTTATTCAAATTTTTAAGTTATTAATCTCGGTTTAATCGGAGCATTAAAATTGGACCGTTGATGATCCTCAATCGCAGCATCAGATCGCGAACAAGATTTTTGGATTATTGTGGGTCGTTGGATTTCCTCGATCATAGCACAGATCAGGCGCATTAGATCTTGTCCGTTCGATAAGCCCCGATTGCAGCACAGACGTTCGTGATCAACGAAATCAGCGTGATCCGTTGATCAACCTCGAGCATAGTACTGAATCGCAATCAAGATTAATGAATTCACTATGGACCGTTGATCAACCTCGAGCGCAACACTGGATCTCGATTAAAAAAATGGCTTTGATCTTCACCGTTGGATGGACCTTGAGTGCAGCATTAGATCTTAACACCGATCCAGGCCGCACAATTAACCTCGAGTGCGGTGTCGTTCGCGATCAGTGAAGCTAATCCGAACCATTGGATATCAGTGATTCGGTGCTCTTGAGTGTTGTTTTGGGCTTCGATTTCATTCGTTGGATTGGACAGATCGGTTTTGGACCATTGGATGCAATTTCTAATTACCAAAATTGCTTTTTAAGGTTGCTATTATCCGAAAATTGCTAATTATACACTTTCTAATTGATGTAAACACTGATTTTTGCACAAGTCCTTCTATTTATTAATTTTCTAATATTCCTTCCTTTCTATTTCTTTAATATTGTATTTATTTTATTTATTTTCTATTTTATTGACATTGCCAACAATTAATAATTTATGTTTCTTTATATTATTTTTCATTTGTTCATTTCTATGTATTTATCTCATATTTTTATTTTCAGAGGGTACAGGTAATTATATAATTCACTCTACTTATTGGATAATTAATTTCATAATTGCATAATTAATTAATATTTGATAATTCTACTAACCTTATATCATTAGTTAGATCATCTTGATGCTAAGGTTTCATTTGCCTCCAATACTTACATATATATATTTTCCTCAATGAATTTTATTTCATTAATAATTCTTTGTTGACAAAATTATGTAGTATTATAACCTACCCCCCCTTAAAAAAATTTCGTGCTCGAAATTTGTACATGTTAGGTGTTCCTAGTGAACAGATGCGGGTACTTAGTCTTCATTTCACTTTCCAGCTCCCAGGTAGCCTCTTCCAGTCCGTGATGCTTCCACAGTACCTTAACTAAGAGAATATCCTTAGTTCTCAGATTCTGTACCTTGTGATCAAGGATTCTAACTTCAATTTCCTCGTAGGTAGCATCATTTTGAATGTTCACCTCCTCCCAATGGATTATGTGAGAAGGGTCAGGTTCGTACTTTCTTAACATGGAGACATGGAATATGTTATGAGCTGAAGTCATCCGGCTTGGTAGATCTAACTCGTAAGCACATTCTTTGATCCTTCTAAGTATTTCAAAGGGTCCTACGAATCTCGGAGATAACTTTCCTTTGAATCCGAACCTTTTAATATCCTTCTGAGGACTGACTCTTAGAAATACCTTGTTTGCAACTTGGAACTCTAGTGGTCTTCTCCTCTTGTCCACATAACTCTTCTGACGACTTTGTGTAGTAGTCAGTCTCCTCTATCAACTTGACTTGGTTGTTCATTTCTTCCACCAAGTCTGGCCCAGTCAATACATGATCTTCAAGCTCAGCCCAATAGGTAGGTGATCTGCAAGGTCTCCCATAAAGGGCCTTGAATAGAGCCATCTTTATGCTTGCCTAGTAACTGTTATTATAAGCAAACTCTGCCAGGTGTAAATACTTGCTCCAATTCCCCTTAAAGTCTAAAACACAAGACCTCAACATTTCCTCTAAGATTTGGATAACTCTCTCAGACTGACCATCTGTCTGAAGGTGAAATGTTGTACTCATGGTGAGCTTAGTACTCATCTCTTTCAGTAGACTTTGCCAAAACTCTGAAGTGAAGTGAGGGTTTCTGTCAAACACAATAGTCTTGGGTACACCATCCAACCTTACTATCTCTTTCACCTATAATTCTCCCAGCTTACTGACTTGGTTCGTGGGTCTAATTCGCGGGAAATGAGCCACTTTGGTGAGACGATCCACAATAACCCAAATAGTGTCTTCTCCTTTTTGGTTTCTGGGGTAAACCACTGACAAAGTCCATGGCAATGTTATCCTACTTTCATTTCGGGATAGGGAGTGGTTGGAACATTCTAGAGGGTTTTCGGTGTTCTGCTTTCACTTGTTGACATGTTAAGCACTTAGAGACATGCTTAGCCACATTCCTCTTCATTCCCCTCCACCAATAGGTTTTCCTGAGGTTCTGGTACATCTTGTCCCTGCCTGGGTGCATGGTATACTTAGTCTGATGGGCTTCATCAAGTATAATCTGCTTACTCGGCCCATTCTGAGGTACACATATCCTTTCCCCGAGCCTTAGGATATTCTCAGCATCTAACCTAAAGTCAGTATGCTTTTCTTGTGTAACTCCTTCGAACAAATTGGTAAGCCATTTGTCTTGTCTCTGTTCATCCTTGATCTGGTGCAGAAGATCTGGTTGACAAGAAATAGTGTAGAGGTAGGCTTGCTTTTCATTTAGGGTCACACCCAACCTAAAATCATCAATCAACTGGTACATCTGACCTTTCTCCTCCTCCTGTTTGTTGAACTTCCTACTCAAGGCATCAGCCACTACATTGGCCTTCCCCGGATGGTAGTGTAGTTGAAAATCATAGTCTTTTAAGAACTCCATCCATCTTCATTGCCAAAGGTTCAACTCCTTCTGGGTGTAGATGTACTTCAAGCTCTTGTGATCTGAAAACAAATCAAATTTCTCGCCGTAAAGGTAGTGTCTCCAGATCTTCATGGCAAACACAATGGCCGCTACTTCTAGGTCATGAGTAGGGCAATTCTTCTCATGGACCTTCAGTTGTCGCGAAGCATAAGCAACTACTTGTCTTTCCTGCATCACACTGCTCCAAGTCCATTTAGTGAAGCATCAGTATAGAGGGTATAGGCAACACCATGGGTTGGAGTGACTAGGATAGGGGCCATAGTTAATCTCTTCTTTAGTTCTAGGAATGATTGTTAACACTTCTCATTCCATTCTAACTTGATTCCCTTCCTGGTCAGCTTGGTCATAGGTTCTGCTAGTTTGGAGAAATCTTGGATGAACCTTTTATAATACCCAGTTAGACCTAAGAAGCTCCTAATCTCTGTAACTGTCTTAGGTTGCTTCCAATTCATAACCGCTTCCACCTTCTCCGGATCTACAGAGATGCCTTTTGTCGACACTACGTGGCCAAGGAACTTGACCGTCCTCATCCAAAACTCACACTTGTTGAACTTGGCATATAATTGATGCCTTCTGAGTGTCTCCAAAACTATTTGCAAGTGTTCTAAATGTTCAACCTCTGACTTAGAGTAGATCAAAATGTCATCCACAAATACCACCACAAACTAGTCAAGGTAATGTCTGAACACTCGGTTCATCAAATCCATGAAAGCTGTCGGGGCATTGGTTAAACCAAAAGGCATCACGGTGAACTCGAAGTGTCCATACCTTATTCTAAAAGTTGTTTTGTGAATATCAGACTCTTGGATCCTCAACTGATATCCTGACCTAAGATCAATTTTAGAGAAATGTGTGGCTCCTCGTAATTGATCAAATAGGTCATCAATCCTTGGTAAAGGATATTTATTCTTTACTGTAGCTTGGTTCAACTTCTTGTAGTCGACACACAGTCTCAAGGAACCATCCTTCTTCACAAACAACACCGGAGCTCCCCAAGGTGATTCACTCGGCCTGATGAAGCCTTTCTCCCTGAGCTCATCTGGTTAGGCTTTCAACTCAATTAATTCCATTGGCGCCATTCTGTAAGGAGGTATGGCTATAGGGTTGGTTCCAGGGTGAAGTTCAATCTTGAACTCTAACTTCCTAGCTAGTGGTAGTCCTGGTAAGTTGTCTGGGAACACATCCTCATACTCCCTAACCACTGCTAAGTCTTGTATCTTATTTGGTTCCATAGGCTCTTCTTCCGAGAGTTCCTCAAACTCTTCCTTCTGCCTTAGAAAGTTCAACATGGCTATGGTTGGACTCCTCAGTAGTTTTCGCATATCTCCATTAATTCTATAGGTTTCCCCAGAAGGTAGGGTTATGGTCACTCGTCTTTTAGGACAATCTATTTGAGCTTGGTACTGGTCCAACCAATCCATCCCCAATATCACATCATATCCATAAAAAGGTAAGGTACATAGGTCAACTGTTAAGAGTTTATGCCCAAACCATAGGTCACAACTACACATTCTTTTGAAGTCACAGTGGTCCCTATTGTTGTGGACACATTCAAAGTTACATGTAGTGTTTTTGTCACAAGTTGTAACCCATTAGCTAGTTCTTCAGAAATGAAGGATTTAGAGGCACCTGAGTCAAACAATAGTTTCATAGCAACATTGAATAACAGGAATGCACCTTCCATTGCAGGGACCCGGTCTTCCTGGGCCTCAACCACGAACACTCTGGCCTGGTTTTGACCACGGCCTTGGTTTTGCCACTAATTGGCATTCTGATTTTGTCTGGCTTGTGGATGCCCATTCTGACCTCCTCCATGAGTATTCTGTTGTTGCTGGGGAGCCTGAGCTAATGTTGTTGGACAGTTTCTAGCAAGATGTCCCCCCTGTCTACATAAGTAGCATAATCACAGTCTCTTAGTTTGCTCCCGTGCCTCATCCTTGTTCTGTCCCTGTTTTTGTGATGCATTCCCACCATTCTTACTTTTCTTTTGAGCCCCTTGATTATTTTCATTCACAGGCCTCTTATTCTTCCCCCTCAACTTTTGTTCCAAGCTGAGTTCTTGCTCTATAGTTAGGGCCTTTTCGACGACATCCCTGTAAGTCTTCAAGCCCAAAGTCTTCACAATCTTTTGGATCTCCATCTTGAGACCCTGTGTGAACCAGTTGGCCTTCCTTTTCTTCTCCCTGATCAGATCTAGTGAGAATTTGGCCAGTTTAATGAACTTCCTCTCATATTCGGCTACAGTCATGTCCCTTTGATTCAATCAAACAAAGTCCTCCTGTAGCTTGCTCAGGGTTGCTTCTGGAAAGAAGTTTTCATAGAAGATCTCTATAAAGTTCTCCCAACTCATAGCATCAACATCTGTATTTGGGTCCATCCTCATCATTCGTCACCAACTCCTGGCTAGTCCCTTGAAGTGGTGCGTGGCCAGTGTTACCTGTCTTGACCCAGTTACCTTCAGCACATTGAGAATTTCCCCTATCTCTTGATACTAGTGGTCTACCGAGATGCAGTCTGTGGTGCCATCAAATGAAGGAGGATGGAGCTTCTATAGCTCTATCAGAATCTTCCTCTAATTCTCATCCTCCAATCCCTCCTGAGCCCTCTGATGTTCAAGATTTTGGGCCACAGGTGCTGGCTTTTGAACCTGGATAGGTTCCTATACTTGAACCTGGATAGTTGATCTAGCACCCTTTGCGACATTTCATTCATCATGGCCTCCATTCGCGCCTCCGTTCCAACAAGTAATTTTGGTTCTCGTTGTTCGGTCTCATCAGAGGAGGTGGATCGAGTAGCATACCTTCTTGTTCCAACCATTGTCTATAAATTTAACACCTTGTCAGTATTTGTCTCATCCGATGTTCGTGCTATCATAACTCTAGATTCATGTCTCTAGGTTTTTGATTTGTTTTGTGACCTAAAGTTTTTTTTTCTAGGTTCTTTTCATGCATGGGTACAAGATTTGGTCTCAAAGTAATAAATAGTAAAGCATGCATATCACACAATCATACAATCAAGCTAGCACAGCAAGGTTCCAAGCTTCCACCTAAGCTTTCAGGTTCAAGTATCCCATACCACTCTACCCCTTCCATTTAGGTTTTCACCCAAAACAGAGCCGCACCAAAACAATTTCGCAAATGTCTCGATAACTAAGGTTCCCGAGCCCACTATACACCACAATCCCATACCAGCAAGCATAGAGAAACCCATTATGCCGGAGTTACCGATCATTCACAACACATGGTCCATCATTCTCTGAGTCCAGGCTTCCTGCATACCCTCAAATTCCTATGTATCCCATACTAAATAGAAACCGAAAGATACTGAAGCTCCCCGGTCTCGTGTCCTGATCAAACAATTTTCTATTTTCACACAAGTTTTTGTCTCTAGCCTATGCCATAGTGTTTTATGTTTTTGATCCATTGTGCCACCCCATTTCTGCCTAGGGTCTTTTTCTAGACCTAAGGTTCAATCTGGTTGACTCACAACCTCTGTCTAGTCAAGATACCGCATTTGGCATCATTTTTGACTTATATTTACTCTCTTGCCCTAATTTTCCACCTTCTAGTTTTCATTTATAGAAAATAAGAGTGTTCTTCAACTTCAACTACTCATATAAGCTAGTGAGACAACCTCTAAATCGGGCAGCGAGACCGAAGTCTACTTAGCAACCGCGCTTTCTCGGGCGGGATAACCTACCTCCCTTTCAATGTTTAGCTTTACTCGGGACAAGGCTTACCCACTATCAGCTCAACTTGTAGTCTTTGTATCCAA
>JAJIYU010014030.1:0-13468 GCA_030144865.1 Tinospora cordifolia
TAAGAGGGTTTCAAACATAAAGAGTGTTTGCAGTATGCCTTGGTCTGCAAAATCTGTTTGCAGTATACCTTGTTCTTTATGTTTGCATCTTCTGTAACTAATTGCTCTGGGAAATCTGAGGAGGGTTTCAAAATTAAAAAAAAAAAAAAAAAATCGATTGCCCTCCATCTTCTGCGACAAACAAGAATCGACCAAACGCGCGTCTTAGAATTAGGGGGGAGATCTTATAGTTTCAGAAAACTGTGCTATAGTTTCAGAAGAGTGTGCAATATACCTAGGTTTGATTCTAGAAGAAAAAGAATAGGGAGAGAAGAAGGGGAAGAAGAAGAAGATACCTGACGTTGAAATTCGTCTTCTAGAAGCTTCAGAAGCGAATAAAAGACGGAAGCGAGATAAAACTACTATACAGAGCATAACAATGTGATAGAGTCCGCATCGCCGGGAAGTCGCGCGGGAATTTTATTTGAGGAGGACTTCAAACTTTTTTTTTTTTTTTTTTATGAGGTAATTTTGAAATTACTTAAGTTTCAAATAATACAATTTTTATTTTAAAGATTAAATAAAGAGTGTCAAACGATCGGCTAACTACACATGGAGGATTGGAAATAAGTTGCAGCAACGTGAGAAGAAGTTCTTTTTTTATTTTTTTTGGTGTGGCAAGGTTGCAACATCGAATAGTAGAAGTAGTGTTAATAATTTTTTAAAATTTATTTATTGCTTATCTGCTTCTTTGTTAATTAAAGATTTTATTTTAGTTTTAGATTTTAGATTATTAATTTTCTTTTTTTTATATATATTGTAATTAGTGATGAATTAGTAATTTTTGCAATTTAATTTTATTATTTTAGAATAGAATTTTGAGTGTTTCAAATGCTTATTTTAGATTTGGATTAATTTTTGGGTTGTTACTGATTTTTTTTTATTAATTAATGTTTTAAATTTAGAAAATTCAGAAAATTGATGATTTTTTATTAGTTGATTTATTTTAATTAGTACATAAAATTTTCTGGATTAGTTATGTGATTTCATTTATTTATTTTCTGTTAATTAGCAAGATTATAAAATATTTAATTAGTTGTTTTATAATTATGTCAGAGTAAGTTTATGAAAAAACAAATTTAAACATATAATCTTAGTAAACATAAATTTACTCTGACATTATTATAAAACAACTAATTAAATATTTTATGTTTATTTAGATTATATGTTTAAATTTATTTTTTCATGGTGTTTTAATATTTAAAAAAGCAATGTTCAATGTTTATTTTGAATTAATTCAAAATAGGACTTTGTCTTAAAAAATTTATTTTTTCTATAATATTTTTTTATTAAATGTGATTTTTTAAATAAATTGAATACTTGAGATTTTCTTATAATAAAATAATTAGGGCTTTATATGTATTGATTTGTCAAGTAGGGAATAATGATTTGATCATCTTAATTATTCAATATAATTTGAACAATATATTTCCAATTAGAAGGGTTGATTTTTTTTTTTCTAATTGAGTGAGATTTAAAAATAAACCCATAATCAATAAATCTTAGTCAATATTTCTTAATAATTTTAATCAATAAATCTTATTATTAAATTTTCTTCATAATACTTACTAACTATTTTTAATAGTTTTGTTTTATTAGTAATTTTCTTTAATAATTCTTCTTAATAATTTTTATTACTTATTTTTGTTAATAATTTTATTAGTTATTTTAATTAGTAAAATTTATAATTTATTCTTTTATTGTTTCGCACAAGTCAATATTCTCTGTGAGATTGACCTTGCAAGTACTACAATTGATTCATAATTACCAACAAACTCATCAATATGCTCTTTTCAGTTTTATGATTTGAAAAACTCATCTTGTAAGTCAGCAAGGAACCAATAAACTCATCAAAACTCATCAAATCTCATCTTTTATTGATTTGCAATGTCACGCAACTTACTATTAAAATTGGAGATAGTTTCATGTTTTTCCATTTTTAACCGTTTGAACTGAGAAGTTAGAAGGTGAAGTTTGAAGATGTGCACTGCACTAGTTCCTTCATGAACAATTTGCAGTGTCTCCCATGCGTATTTAACAATTTCACATGTTGAAATCAATTTGAACTGCTCTATGTCTATAACATTAAACATCGCATTGAGGGTTTTAGAGTTTGTAAGACACAATCTCCTTTCTTCTATGGACCAGTCAAATTCTAGTTTGATGGCAGAGTTGTTTTTTGAGACTAGTTGTGTCCATCCGTCCACAATGACCCTCGAGGCATATTCATCCAAAGATCAAATAAAGATTTGCATCTTTGTTTTTTAGTATGTGTAACTGCTTTCTTCGAGGTGCGAAAGTCGTGTTACAGACCTTCTTTCTTTGAAATGATGCTTCATAGTAACTAAATAACTCATTTCTGTTATGAATCTCATTTGCCAAGTTCAAGACTAGAACAAAAAGAAGGTGATTCACTCTGACACCAATTCAAATAACTAGAGTCACAGTAATCAGTTAGTGACAAAATAGATAATGTTGTGCAACAATAAATAAGCAGTGCAATAAGGGAAATGACCCACAGAAGTGGTTTATGTAGTTCAGCCAATAAGCTTACGTTTGCGAGGCCTCGCCCGAGTAAAGAATGTTACTATGACCAAATGGTATAGCTATTGTAATTGGACTAACATGATGACTGCAACACCAATACCACACTTTGCAATATACACCACTTACAATAAGTCCAATACCCTGCAGCAACACTTTATGCACACGAACTACAACAAGATCCTCTTGTCTAGAAGAACATTGTCGAACTCTACGAACAAACACTCAGCCACCAAAGACAATCACCACTGTCTTACTGAAACCAGTTGCAGAGAATACAAGTCTTTCTTGTTCTCACAATCACTTAATACAATGATTTACACTTGTCTAAACACTATTTTCTTTAAAGCTTTGAGTGATTAAAAAAAACCTTGAACGCTCTTGTATTTGTAGGCTTCAGTGCTGAGACTTTTTACAGCAGACATAAATTCTAAGTGATTTTTTGGGTGGACTGTGGGATCAACTGTATCAGATACTGTAAGCACAGTCTTGATAGATTTTCAGAAAACTGCAACTTTCCATTAGCAGCAAAAACCTTTTGCAACTTTCCTTTATCTCTGAATCCTTAGCATACCAGGTAGACTGAAATCCTTTAATGAAGATGCTCGACCTGATCTATTTCTAAAAGCATTGCACAAAGATTTGATTTTCTTTTTAAGAGAATAAAGTTGCACATTTGAAACACTTATTGCCTCTTTTACAGAAGAGCCAGTTCTAAATTTCAAAAACGTTCCATTATTGAAAGAAAACTAAAATTATTAAAGAGATAACGTTTCTAAAAAACGATAAGAGAATATTTCTAAAAACCTTGCAAGAGAGGTTTAAAATAAATTTTGAAAAGAGCAATATTTTCTTTCTTTTAACCATTAACTTCCAAATAAGATATATGTTGCAATTCAGTTTCTATAAATAGAATCCACATGAGATATTCTATTCAATTCCAGAACATTAGCAGCACTAAATTGTGAGATATTATGTTCAATTCCAGAACATTAGCCGCACTAAACTGTGAAATATTCTATCTATAATTTCTAGAATATTAGTGCTACCAAACATGCCAATTTAACCAATTCCCAGAAAATATAAGTAAAAAAATATGTTAAGAAATGATTTCAAAAATATTTCATAAGATTTAAAATCTGTTTGAATGGCAATGCAAGTAATTTAGTTTCCAAAAAAAAAGAACATGCACTATGCAATATCCAGATTCTAAAATCCAATAGCTGCTCATAATATTCAGTTTCAAAAATCTAATATCCATTGTGTAATATTCCATAAGATGTTGTTTCCAGAATAATGCAAAGATTTGAAGCTTGTAAAGATCTGATTTTGAAAACATTTAAGTTTTAAAATTTGATTCAACTGTTATTTTCAAACTAGGAAATATACAATATTTTAACACGCAATCTTTTAGTTTCTAAAAACTAATATGCAATATATCAACTTACAATATTCAATTTCTAAAATTATAATATTCCCACAGTACGTAATTTTTAGTTTCTAAAAGTTAATAGCAACAATATTCAATTTTTCTATAATAGTAACTTCTATTTTTTATAATCATTAAATATTTTATAAGGTTAATATTAATTTTAGACTATTAGCAGTATTTTAAAAGATATGATTGTTGATTTAACAAGATATGTCAGTAATTGCGAGTTACTTGCAGATGCATGAGGAGATGATGTCGGAAGAGAAGGGTAAGGGCTTAGTGGTGAGTAATGGGAATTGGCCGATGATCGGAATGCTAACGATGGGGTAATTGGGGAGGGAATGCAGGAGGTAAGCAGTTCTCGCCCTTCTTGAGGTACATTTTGGGGCAGTTGTCAAATGTTAGAGAAGCTGATTGGTTTATCTTCAATTCTTTTGACAAGTTGGAGGAAGAGGTCTCTCTCTCTACTTTGCAGCATAAGAACTTTGCTTTAATGTGGCAATCTGCTCTAAATTAGTCATATTCAATGTGAGATTTATGATTTCAACCGATATAGTCTCAATTGGTGAAATGGATCTATTATTAGATTCGAATTAACCACTAAATCTATCACCTGAGAGACTTATTGTGCTACAAACCCTTTTTCTTGGGCATTGAAATTTGAATTTTGAAGATGTTTTCAAAACTATCATTTTCATACCCAAAATCATCCTTTATCAAACATCAATCGGATAAGTTTGCTAAAAAAGTTACTCAAATCAAAAATTGTATTTGTTCTTAGTATTTGTTAGATAAAGGCTAATGATAACTTAATTAGTATTGTTGAACCCTTATCAAACAATTGAAACTTTTGGATTGAGAGGAAGCCTTTGACATAGCATCAAAGCTTTGAATTTTTAAAATGTTATAGGTTTAAGTCTTGTTATTGATATTTGTATGCACCTCAATTACATAATTAACAATTTTTATTTTATTTTATTTTATCTATCGTTATTGATTGTTGTAGCTTGTTATGCTCTACATGTAGAATGGGGCTATTGTAAGTAGTAGCTTGTTGTGAGCTATTGGTTTCACTTATAAACTATAGCTTTTGGATTGAATAGTTTTCAAAAATGCTACATCTCCTTTATACCTTTGTTAGGGTTAGGGAAATGGGAACATTTTAGAGATAGAGATAGTTGGCCACTCAACCTAGCAAGTGCTGGTTATAAATTGCACTAGATAAGGTATTATGCAAAATGCTTGGTTAACGCAATGTAGTGGTCAAAGATGACCTACATATATTAATTATTAGGCACTAGACACTAGTAATCGAATTCCCATCATTAAGAAAATAATTAATATTTGCAGCTTCCTCACCTTCTTGTACTACGAAAGCCCAAGAGCTCATATAAGAATTTGAATTAGTTGCACTTAAGATGCTTGAGCTCTTACCTTGACAACTGCACATTTCTTCTTGCAATTATAGGTGGTGATGGAATTATCAAAGGGCCTTGCTGTCAAGAAATTTGGAACAACCTTGCCATCAGCTTATTTAGACAAGAGATTGAAAAGTGATACTAACTACAGTTTCAATATGTTCAAGCAAGTTGGGGATGCCTACATGAATTGGCTAAACACAAAGGAAACTGAATCAGTGGTTTATGTTTTGTTTGGGAGCGCGGCAGGCTTGAGTGTGGAGCAAATGGCTTAATTAGCATGGGCGCTAAAGTACAACAACTGCAAATTCTTGTGGGTGGTGATAGAATTAGAGAAAAAAAAAGCTTCCTGAAAATTTCATGGAGGAGACTATAGAGACTGGGTTGGTGGTGACATGGTGCCCCCAGTTAGAGGTTTTGGCACACTAGGCCGTTGGATGCTTTATATCTCATTGTGGGTGGAAATCAATAGTGGAAGGAGTAAGCTTAGGAACACCAATGGTAGTAATGCCACAATTTTTAGATCAATTCAACGACATGAAGTTCATTGAGGAAGTGTGGCAAGTAGGACTGAGACCTAAGGTGGATGATGAGAAAGGTATTGTGAAGAGAAAATAAATAGAAAGATGTATTCGAGAAGTTACAGTGGGAGAGAAGAACGAAGAGATTAAGAAGAACACAGACAAATGGTAAGAATTGGCTAAAGAGGCAATAGATGAAAGTGGAAGTTCAGAATGGAACATTGACAAGATTGTTGCCAAACTTGTTTGCATCTGTAAGAATGAATCACTAAATCAATTCTCCCAGCTTTCCAGAAGCAGGTTGTTACCCTTGTCAGCAGCTCAGCAACAAACTCTGTCAAATTGGTTTCCATTCTGTTATTCTTATTCGTTGAGATAAGGACATGTGTATAGAAAATCAATGGCTAACTTGTACCATGTTCTGTTATAAATAAACACCAAGGCTCTCAGCTACAGTGTAGAGAAAACCATTAATCAATTCTCTCATTGTTTCCTTTATCTTAGTTTTCTCTTTTATTTTGATATGGTATCAGAGCCTTGAGGCTAATGCCATTGAAAGGAACTCTGCAACTAATACCAATTCCGCCATCTATGCACCAACTCCTCCATCACAGACTACAATCGTCACACCTTTTGGGCATTCACTTAGCCAATCGGTCACAATTAAACTTGACCGATCAAATTTCTTCATATGGAAATCCATTCTTCTTCTTGTCATTCGTGGTTACAAACTAGATGGATATATCTTTGGCACCTTGCCCTGTCCTTCCCAATTCACTGATGACTTCAACACCCCAAATCTTGCATATGAAGATTGGATCAGCAGAGATCAATTACTATTAGGATGGTTATTGAATTCACTGATTGAATCTGGTGCATCTCAAATTATAGGACATGGCACATCCCAATTTGCCTGGAACGTAGAGCACAAATTCAAGTCTGTCGCACAGGCATATAGACCACCCGAAAAGGGGCACAATCCATGATTAATTTCTTCAATACCATGAAAGAATTTGTAAATAGTCTTGTCGCCGTTAGAACACCATTTTCCTCATCTGATTTCATCTCCTGCACTATATCTGGTCTGGACACAGAGTAACTTCCAATTACCACCCTGCTTCAAGAACGACATGATCTGACATGGCTAGAAATGCATGCTTCACTCCTCAGTTTTGAAGCAAAATTACAATAGTTGAATACCCTCGTGGCATCAACTCCACCACTCTTGTCACACAACCATCTGCAAATGTTGTCACCACTAAAATAGATCCATTCTCTAATCGCACTGATGCACCTCACGGACCATCTGTATCATCAAACTCTCCTAATTTCGGCCGAGGCTTCAACCACATTAACTGTGGTCGAGGAGGAAGATCACACAATAGAGGAGGTCGCAGCAACAATGCGAACCAACCCACATGTCAAATTTGTGGCAAATATGGTCACGTGGCAAGCATATGTTATTACAGAGATGACATGCAATACATGGGTTCTCCACCTCCTACTTCTCACCAACAGATAATCACCCAAAACCCAAATGTTATATTCTCATCCACTGAATCTGCACCAGACACCTCATGGTATGCCGACACAGGAGCCACATCACATGTTACAGGAGATCCCTCTCAACTCAGTAACGCTTTCAACTATACAGGTAATCATTCTTTATTGGTGGGAAATGGAGATTCCCTTCCCATCTCCTCTGTTGGGACAACTTCTTCACCCACATCTCATTCTCCTCTAGCCTTTTCCAACACACTACTTGTTCAATCAATTAAGAAAAATCTGTTAAGTGTCTCTCAACTCACACGAGACAATAACTTGTTTCTCAAATTTTATGCTAATGGTTGTTTTGTGAAAGATTTGCACACCAAGGCAGTTTTGCTCCGCGAAACTCTTAAAGACGGTCTCTATCAGCTATCTCCTCCAAGCACCTGTAGCACACCACCCTCTGCTTTCTATACATCCACTTCAATAGGTCCAGCTACATCTTCAGCATAGCTATGACACTTTCGATTGTGACACCCTTTAGATCACATTCTACGTCAAGTCCTACAGTCTTGTAATAAACATATCAAACATCTATCACTCAGTTTTTGTTCCTCTTGTAAGCTTGGAAAATCTCATGCTCTTCCCTTTAAATTGTCTTCATCATATAACACCTTAGTTTTAGAATTAATACATACTGATCTTGGGGCCTGCCCCGGTTTCCTCTTCTCATGGTTTCAATTATTTTATACACTTCATTAATGATTTCTCTCGCTTTACTTGGATCTACCCACTAAAAACTAAGTCCGAAGCAATTCAAGCATTCATTAACTTCAAAAGACTTGTTGAAAATCAATTTGCTACAACCATCAAGCGCGTCCAATCTGATTGGGGAGGCGAATATTGCCCTTTCTTGTCTTTACTCAACTCTCATGGCATCACTTTCACACACCCTTGCCCACATATACATGAACAAAATGGCCGAACCGAACGCAAACACTGTCACATCATTGAAATGAGCCTTACCATGCTCGCACATGCCAAACTACCACTCTCCGTTTGGTGGGATGCCTGTGAAGCTGCAACCTACACAATCAGTAGGTTACCTACAAAAATACTTGGTGGTGTATCCCCTTTTCAAAAACTATACAATAAACTGCCTGATTATTCATTATTGCGAGTTTTTAGTTGCTCTTGTTACCCATACATCCACCCATTTAACAAAATCAAATTTCACTTTTGATCCGAGCAATGCCTCTTTCTTGGCTACAGTCCCGCCCACAAAGGTTACAAATGCCTCAATGCTGCTGGTCACACATATTAGCCGCCACGTCATTTTCAATGAAGCTGAATTTCCTTACCATTCCCTCTATCCTACAACTAGTAATTCAGCCACCCAATTCTCCACATCCATTTCTTTACTTCAACCTGTCTACAACAACACAACTGCATCACCACCTACTCCAACTCCATCTACAACACCCACTTCACCCCAAACACCACCAAACACACATCCAACTACCTCTGCCACTCCATCCGAGCATATCTCACCTCCCCAACCATGCCACCCTATGATCACACGTGCAAAGGCCAACATTTTCAAACCCAAACTTCTTTCTACTCACACATCCAATGACCAAAACTTCATCCCAACATCAATCACCTCTGCCTTAACCTCACCATTTGGAAGTCTGCCATGCAAGTTGAATACGACACCCTCATCAACACCAACACATGGACTTTAGTCCCTCCTTCCAAAAATCAGAACCTAGTAGACAACATGTGTCTCTTCAAAATCAAACGCAACTTTGATGGCACTATCAATCTTCACAAAGCCCTGCTTGTTGCCAAAGGCTACAAACAACTTCCAGGTATTGATTTTTCAGAGACATGCAACCCAGTAATTAAAGCCTCCACGATTCAAATTTTTCTAATCATTGCCGTCTCCTACAATTGGCAAATCTGACAACTCGATATTAACAATGGCTTCTTAAACGACCAGCTCACTAAAGATGTTTATACTCCTCAATCGGCAGGATACGTTGATCCCAACAAACCAAATTTTGTTTGCAAGCTCCATCGAGCACTCTGTGGCCTGCACCAATCACCACATGTTTGGTTTGACAAACTTCGCTCCACTTTGCTTGCCTGAAATTTTAGCAATTCTCGAGCTGACAATTTTCTATTTATTTTCAAAAACAGCGACAACATCTTATACTTGCTGGTTTATGTGGATAACATAGTAGTCACAGGTAACACTTCAAAGGCCATCATGCACATCACCTCTATGCTTCACTTTGTTTTTGCCTTGCACGATTTGGGGGACCTTAGTCTATTCTTGGGTTTTGAAGTTCATTGAGACTCACAAGGAATCTTTGTAAGCCACGCTGCCTATGCTTCCTGCTTGCTGCAACGTGCCGGTCTTAGCAATGCCAAAACTATCGCCACCCCTACTGCCACAGGTTCCCACTTACACGCAGACATTGGACCTATTTTTTCTGATGCTACTCTATTCCACAGCATCCTTGGTGGCCTCCAATTATTAGTATACACGCGACCTGACATTGCATACATTGTCAACAAACTTAGCCAATATCAACAACATCCCTCTTTACAACATTGGCAAGTTGTCAAGTGGGTGTTACGGTACATCAAAAGAACCCTTAACCGTTCACATCAAGCCATGCCCCAATCTTTTCATCACTGGATATTTAGACGCCGACTGGGCTTCATCTCTGGATGACCGAAAATCCATTGCTGGTTATTATGTTTACTTGGCTCCTTATTGATCTCATGACAATCTAAAAAACAATAGGTTTTAGCTCAATCCAGCGCAGAATTCGAATATCGAGCATTGGAAAACGTTGCAACAGAGGTTTCATGGATTCAGTCATTACTACACAAATTACACTTCACTCCACCGGCTACCCCTGTTTTATGGTGTGACAACATGAGTGCAGGAGTTCTTGCTGCCAACCCAATGTTCTACTCTCGCACCAAACACATTGAGATTGACGTTCACTTCATCCGTGATATGGTTCTACGTGGATCCATCAACGTTCGACATGTTCCATCTGAAGATCAAATTGCTGATTACATGACAAAAGTTCTTCCTCAATCCAAATTTACTTGCCTTCGATCCAAACTTGGCATAATTGAACCACCCTTGCATTTGATGGGGGATGTAAGAATGAATCACTGAATCAACTCTCCCAACTTTTCAGAAGCTGGTTGTTATCCTTATCAGCAGCTCAAAAACAAACTCTATCAAATTGGTTTCCATTCTGTTATTCTTATTTGTTGAGATAAGGACATGTGTACAGGAAATCAATGGTTGACTTATATCCTGTTCTATTATAAATAAATACTAAGGCTCTCAGCTATAGTGCAGAGAAAGCCATTAATCAATTCTCTCATTGTTTCCTTTATCTTAGTTTTCTCTTTTATTCTGATAGCATTTGATGTCCACTCATCTCTTAGTGTAGCTGTGCTTTGGTAAATGTTTTTTTCACTGTTTATGTAATCCCCCGAGCCCTTGGGCGGTTTAGAGTACTTTAGAATGAGGATTTGATGTTCTTTTCTTGCCAATGCTACGTATGAAATCTCGGGCACACTTTTTTGAGTCTCCATTCTCCAAGTACCCAAGTCCAACAGAGGATACTGAAACAATGACCAGCAGAACGTCCCATAGCTTTGATAAGTGGTGTTTTTTTTTTCAACAAAAATAAATACAACTGTTACAGTTACTTTTTTTTTTTTCTTTTTTAATTATTATCTAGCAGTCCAAAATAAAGAGCAGCTAATTACGTAAAATCTTGTTATATTTTATTGTTAGAGTACATTATTATTGCACAAGTTAAGATAAAAATATTTGTATAAGACGAAATGAAAAAACAATTGAATTAGATAAGAGGAAAATTAAAACTAATCCAGTAAATAGTACAAAATAACATGATTATAAATAAATGATTAAAAAAATATATGATACAAAAACCAGACCTTCAATTTAAAAAAAGATCATGACTAACAATAGGTTTGCCTGCAAAATTAACAATTTTAATATTATTACTGAAAGTAAAACAATTAAAAAATAATCATAATAACATACAAAAAACTTAAAATAAAATAATTCTATTATATTAAGTGGTATTATTTTATCTTATAATAAGAATATAGAAAATATTAAATTTTTTTCTATCCTTTCTACACCCAAACATAATAATAATAATAATAATAATAATTTTAATTTTAATTTTGTCCAATGGATATTCAAAAGGCAGTGCACTTATTTCAAATAACTTTATTTCCATCACAAACAGTTCCTGCTCCTCCCTACCTGTGAATAATCAAATTCAACGACCACTGTTTCTCAAATTACGATATATCTATGCTACTTTCAGGGTTTGATCTCAACAACCATCATTCTCAAATTACGATATCAAATTCAACGACCATCGTTCTCATTCCTTACCCTAATATAACTCTCGAAAGTTCTAATTGAGGTATCAGCTCCGGGTTCGATCTCAACAACAACCAACACTCTTGTACAGCGCACAAGTGCAAAAAGGCACGGGATTCCCACTTTCTTTCTAGTTGTCCCGACACAAAAAGTGTAGTCCGGATATATATATTTTTTTCCAGAAATACTTTAAGAAGAAACCATATTTTATTGATGTTGCGCTATTTACATACATACAAACTTCAGTGGTATCCAATACCAGTATTTACAAGTCATTTACAAGATGACGCAACCGCCCCGCCTCACTTCTCACCAAAATGGACACCACCTGAACCGAGCAAAATATATACAGAGAGAGTTGGATGTCAGAACCTCTTTCAAATTAAAATAAAATAAAATAAAAAAGACAGAAAAGATAATATAAATTTTTGGCAGAAATATAACACTATATTTTTAAACACCTAGCTCTTAGTATATTCTAATTTAAAGGTATAACACTATAATTTAAAAACCTACATCTATCAGATCCTAATGTTTGAAAAAAAATAAAAAAGGAAAAAGAGTAATTGCGGCAAAATTCAGGTCAGTTCAAATATTATTAGAAAAAAAAAAAAAACGTTTAAGGGAATTTGCGCAATACCCACCCAACATAATTTTGACACAAATTCTCGTGCGACGTAGCTTGCATGATCAGTTTTTGAACCTGCAACTTCACACTTAAACCATGTTCAACCTCGCGAGTCTCTCCAGCAATCAATGTACTGTGGTCCAATGTGTGTTGGAGGGTGGTGATTGTGCTTGAAACAGAAGAACCAGAGGAAAAATCACGCCCTGTAAGTTTATTACTCATTCGAGCCATAACAATCACAGCACGCTCATTTAAGACCTCATTAGCATCACCAAGCTGATTCACAGCCTACAAAGAGAAAAATTGATAGAATAAGCAAGGAACATCACACATATCCCTGCAAAGATTCTTGATCAGTTGGTAGGTTAATGCTGCAATACCTGAAGAAGTTCTCTCTCCCGGAGACCTCGTTGAGGTTGAGCAGGTGCATTTTCTTCACTATTTACAGGTGGTTGCACATGAGAGCTCACGAAATTTGACATTTGCTGGACTTCCGTGAAATTGAAGAGCCTCCAATTAATTAGAGGATCATGTACAAAGGCCTGAAACAAATGCATGATTCATCAGTATCTAAATGTCTTTCACAGGTGGTTTCCCGCCCCTTCAAAAGGAACCATAAGACAAATCCACCAACCTACTGCACACAACTGAGTGCCACATACTGCACAAGTACACCTGAATGTTACAGACATTTTTGGCTAATATTTCTTTCATACCCTTGCCCAACACTTAATTCCATAAAATACTAAGATTAGGTGATAGTTGGGCATTATCTTTCATTTGCAACCTTCAAATCTATGAATGCATGTGTAAACATTTACGGTCATCTCTTAAATTCTTACCTCCATCATGGCCATGACACTGTCTTTATTAGTTCGAAGCACATGCATCACATTCTCACAAGTTGTTCTAAAATTGCCCTCAATGCCACTAACCTCC
>JAJIYU010014031.1:0-13478 GCA_030144865.1 Tinospora cordifolia
CTAACCATTGTGTTGGAGTGTGCTCTATATAGGATGCACTCAGAGGAGTCATCCAACGAGGGATGCGCTCGGGGGAGCCATCCACAGAGCTTAAGGCAGTACACAGTCAGTTGAGGCACAGTGTACTGATATGCTTGAGTAATCCGATAGTCCCAAACGTGTTGGTTATCCGGGGTTCCGACTCAATGTTGCTATTAAGACTTCCGTTGAGCTAATTGAGACGAGTTTGTGTGAATGGCTGGCCAAGAATAGGTGTATTCAAGGCGTCGCACGGGCAAATCTATGGAACGAATGATAGGCCCGTGACACAAGGGACAGCAATGTCATCGCCCATAACCTTGCCAGGCATAGTCTCCTATCAAATACCAACCACACGTGGTCAAACAAACTACCTATAAGCAGATGTAATGAATATGAGAGAATGCTTTTGTTTTCTTTCCTTTCCCAGGGGGAAACCACCGCTTGATTCTATAATATTATATTGATGTTTTGAAAAAAAAAAAGAAAAAAACAACATTTCATGGAATCCTATGTGTAAGATTTCATGGAATCCATTATATCTCACAATTCCTAACCCATTTCAGATTTTGTTAAGATAAGTTGGATATTTTTTGTACGCATTTAAAATTGCCTGTGTAAGATTAAGAAATGTCTGGGTAAACGACATATACAATTAATAGCCAACGACCAGAATTTATTGCGAGAATTGAAAAAAAAAAAGAAATATCTACTATTTCAAGGCGCATGCGACCTCAATTATTTGGGAACGACTTGGAACGTAGCTGAAGTCAATGGACGTTCATTGATTTGAACTGTGCGAGGACCCAAGCAGCATATATAGACGATCGAAGAGGAAGAAGAATTATATCACTCAAACACGAAGATCAGAACGAAAAAAAAAAAACAAAAAAAAAATGATAGGTCTTTATTCCGGGCTGTATGTTGCAGGAGCATCTCTGGTATGTTTTTGTTTAATACTCTATGATATTATTACGGCTGGATTTTGTAAGAGGAGGCGATGGTTGCCATGCCAATACTTCTCACTCAATTCAATTACCTTAACTTTACTTGGGGCTGCTGCAAAGATCACAGCTGATCTAACCACCAGAATGCCTAGCAATCTAGAACAACTATCCAAGCTTACTGGCACAACCATGTTATGCACTTGTGTGTGTTTTCTCGCCCCTTCTCTTGGTGTTAACGGAGACTCCGAAAATTGGAAAAACATGCTATCATTGAGCATATTGATAGTAACAGTTATTATCAATATTATCATTCAAATGCGTATGGATCGAATCATCTTATTCAAGACCGAGCATGTCATTATCATGTGTTTCATGATCCTCTTGTTGTTGGCCTTACTGTGTTTAACTTACGATATTATTATCCACAGGAAGTTCTCACTTGATAAAAATAAGGACATATTCACGAAGGGGGAGGGAAGCATGATCAGAAGACTCAAGTTATGTTTTCTACATGCATATGATTCTAATCCTCAGCTTGAATTGTGCAGAGATCCAGATAGCGTGCTTGTGAACTTCATTAGCGTGCTTGCTTCAGTTGTTGTAATACAAGCTACGTTACGGTCTACCATTTTGCGGGAGCTGAAGTTGCCCACTGTAATATCTGGTTATAAATGGTCCGTAGGGACCATCGTTGTGACTCAGTTAGCCACAATCTTGATAGGTTGTTTTGGTACCAGCTTCAGATGGTTCACTCTAGCCCACCTTGCGAAAACTGACAGTTTAGGATTGACCTGGGCATTGAAAGATGTAGGTGATGCAATAATGAAAAATCCAATATTACACTTAAGTTGGAAAGAATGCTTAAGCAGAACGCTCGCTTATCTTGTATCAACTGTTCTTTCCATCCTTGGGCTAGTAGTTATTATGTCAGTTACAATCTTGCATGTCATAAGCATTTTCCTCTGTTGTTGTTGTATTTATTGCTTACATAAAGATGAAGATAATTACACTAAGAAAGATATATTATCAGAATTTAAAGGTGATAAGAATATTGAGAAATGGGATAAGTGGACACGAAGAAAAGCAGATGAAGACATGAAGAAATGGATGGAACAAGTAAAAAAGTGCAAACATCTCTTGCAGCTTCTATCAAAAACTAGTCCATCTCAAGATTCACTTACAAAGAAATTGAGAAATCCAGATGACCCGGGTAAAGCACATGAAATATCTTCACTTTCAGTGGTCGTTCTTGCAAGAATTGCTTCGGTCTCTGTACCATCTACCCTAACTGATGGGTCATTAATGACTAAGGTCTTAGATGAAGTATTTGAAGTGATTCAGTTTGTTGATAAAAGGATCTACAAGAATCTGAAGGCCTCCAAGTTTGCAAAAGCCGCTTTCAAAGGTAAGGATTTAGCAAGTCTCTTCCGTGCAGATGAAATTACAGATGGAGCAATGTTGAGATGTGGATCCGAGGTAAGTGAAGCAGCTGACATCTTTGCAAGGTTAAAAGAAAAACTACCCGATGATAAAGTGAAATTAGAATTGAGCAGCATCACAAACTTCATTGGTGAAGAAATCACAAATCATAAGTTTGCTTCAATCAAGAATTTGTATGAGTGCATGGAACAACTCTTTGTTGATATGTTGAATGAATTTCTTGTTCAACTGCCAAATGCCATTTTCAAGGAAATCATTGAGAGTAGTCCTGAAAATCATGAAGATGCAATAAGATTTTGCTTGGAAGTTCTACTTCAAATTGAATCAATAGAGGCTATTGTTCAGTGGTCATATCCCAGTGAAACCAACATCGCTCACTTGATAAAAGATGATGGATGGTTCAAAGAAATTGATGGGAGCAACGAGCAACCCAAAAATTCCGATGCTGCTTTTGGTACTTCCATTGGCCAGTCTGTCACAGATGAGGTCATTCAAGTTGAATAGACATCTAAGCTTGACCTCTTTCTTGTAAAAATTTATTTCTTATGTACTTATTTTGTGAGGTTTAGAATTATTTAAAAAAACCTCTTCTCTTCTATATGAACAAGTGTTGCAAGGCACCTAATACAATACAGATCAATGATATATAAATCGAAGATAAAACAAACATGGCACCAATTTGAGCCAAAGCTAAATGAGATTTGTGGAATTAACATTCAATTAAGATCAAGGGCATCTTTTATTATTAATATTTTAACTATTAAAGTCATATCTATTAAATCATCTCTTCTAATGATTGTATTGTATTGTATAAAATTTACAGTCGCATTAACATACAATTTGAACACATATAATTTATAAAACGTGTATATATATATATATATATAATAGATATAATTTAAACTATTTACACTTGAATAAAAATTATATATTATTATTTAAATTTTAAAAATATATTTTTATCTAAAAAATATTTATTCAAAGTAATTGATTTGTTTTTTTTAATATGAAATTTTCAAATTTTTAAAGAAATATTATCTAAATTTTAAAAAATACATATTCTTTTTGAAAGCAAACTATTTAATTTTAGATTGGGTAAATATTATAAAAGAAAATCTATTTTCTATATTTTTAAAGAAATATAAAGCAATTAAATATAAATCACATGTAAACAGCAATTATATGACATTCAAATTAGATAATTAATTGGATTACATTATGAAATGACTAAGTACAATGAAAAGATAAAACACTAATTTTCATCATCGTTTCTACCAAAGTGTGTTCAAATATGCTCTACTAAGTTTGAGCAAAGTTAATGATCACTTTCTAATCTTGTAGTTCTGCATTCCTCTGAATATATTGTTGAAAAAAAAAATTCACTAATTAACAAGAATCAAAGCTTCCCTTTCCTCGTCACTCTAATTTGTAATTGTATCTTTTTTATCTCAACAATCATATAATGTAATATTATGCACACATAATTTACATCCTTGAATTTTTCTTGTGCTCAAATTGGACAAGGCTCCATACAATGGCCCAACAAAATTGAAATACACCAAATGTTAGCTCAATGCGCTTTCCTTGTGTTTGTTTGAACTTGATCATCTTTAAATCTTTAGGATAATGAAAATTTTGACGAATGTTCCCACTTTGAAAATATACCATAACCAAAATAATACTTTTTTTGTGTAAGTTGCGCCATTGATAATGAATTACAAGTTTGGAGTGGATCTGTGCAAGACATCGTTGAATAGGTGAGAATCAATAACTCAAAACAATTATATTGTTGTTAGACCCTGCAACTCCAAAGAATGTTTGTTATACCCACACATTTATAAAAGCAACTACTTCTAATATGATTGTTGGAACCTTTTGATCACCTTGAGTAAATTGATCTTTTCAAGAAACTAAGTAATTTCTCTAATGTTAGTCATGCAATCTATGCTTTCAAGTATGTTGGGAAAGCCATGACGTTTAAAATGCAAGTCAAGTAAATGTTGAATATCTTCATTATTGGGTTTTCTTAGATATTTGTGTCTAAAAGCCTCGATCACACATAAACACTAGACTGTAGTGCTTTCACCTAACAAGACCCCTTGCCCAACATCAAGGGCAGTCTAACCAGCATTGAAACCCAATGAACCATTTTTTGTGTACAAACTTGCTAAATTACAATTATACATTTCCATACCAAACATTTATATAAAAGAACTTTCATTTCATAATTCAAAATATTGTAATTGTTACTATAAATACATAGATGAGTTATCGCAACCCACTTCTTAAAAGTAACATCAAGACCAACACATAATACCATATACACTAAACCTACGTATATAATACTATGTCAGCCTCTCTCAAATACACAATATCCAAAAAAATTTGACAAAGTCTCTCCAAAAATTTTGACTTATCCCAAAGGAACATTATCATGTGATAAACAATTTATTATTCTACAAGTCCGTAACAGACAATATTCAACATACTATCATCAATCATAATTCATAATGTATAATCCACAATGTTTCACTCTTCCCTAGTGCATAACATCTCAACCCCCCGGAGTTTTTCTTTATTTGGACATAACTACCGTTTTGACAATGGACTTACCATATATGCGAGTTGGGCTAGTATTACATTACAAGTGACTCACACTTGACATTTTATTTCAATTATCTTATGTCTTAATGCAATTCAAGAGTACTTAACTCAATTTTAGGAATCAAAACAAATAAGGCAATAATAAAAGAGAAAAGAAATTCTTAAACTTTATTAATTTAAATAAAGTGGAGTACATAACTCAATCTTAAAATAAAATTATTACAGTGGAATATTCAAATCTTGGGCTATATGCCCTTACATTCAAATATAGAAACTTTCTAATAATAAAGAGACTACCATTATTTTCAACATATTCATGCATGTTCAATTTCCTAAAAAATAAGAGAGGAAGGGTGAACACATAGCCCAATGGATCCTATTCAAACAATTGATTTTCTAATTTAGACTACAAGTACATATTCATAATTCATACACTTGCATACCCTAGGTGTTTTAATCAACATTTTGTGTATAATTGTGATTTAGACCAAAAGGGTTTTCAAGGCCCTTGATGTTCTTAACAAAATGCCTCCTTAGAGTGAAAAAAACATTTCTTAGCAAATTTCATTAAACCTTTGGACTTAGGGCCACACACTAACCAAGTATTTTGGTGTTTAGACCATATGAACTAATCACATGAAAAGAACATCCATAATGACCTACATGTTCATCATGATGGTACATGATTATTGATCATCATCATCTCATAATTAATTTAATATTCAAGAATTAGAGAATAAGGGAAATAAATTTCAGAATATAAATAATCTAAAAATTGAAGCATGAATCATATAAAAACATGCATCGTAATTGAAATAAACCTAAACATGTACTAGACATGGCATGGATTAATGAATGCTTAAATCATGCTCATGTACCAAACTAAAACTAAAATTATGATTGAATTTATTAAATTGAAACATGAACGATTTCTGAAAACTAAACATGTAATGAACACGATATTAATTTAAACATGAACGATTTAGAAATCACTTCCACCTTATGAAGCTTTTTCTCAAAATTTCAACAGAAATTCTTTTCTTCAACTCTTCTAGCACTTCAAGACCACTCAAGAATACATCAAGATCACTCAAGAACACAAAGGTTAGCAAGAAGAAGGCTAGAACAAGCTAAGAGGAAAGTGTCAACTCTTTGCTTTGGGATGAAAAATAGGTGTGCACAAGGGAGTTTATATAGATTTTCAAAAGCACAAGGGGGGCCATAGTTTGGGCATCTTAGATTAGAATTTCCTCACAAGTTGAGCAACATTCCATACACACAAGTGATAGCTTGCATTGGAATGGGAAAGTGTGCTCATGGGACCACTAAAGCTTTCTAATCTTATGTGAGCATATATTGGATCCTCCTCTTGCTTTCTTATTTAAATGAGAGAATAATTTCATACTTGGAATACATTCTAATTCAATTGGGACGTCCCATATAAGATCTGGTTTGGGACTTAGCAATTTTCCTAGACAATTCTTTACTTGGCCATCACACAAATCACATAGGAAATGCGTCTAATTTTGACGTATTTTCATTAGGGAATTGTTTTCAATTCTTTTTCTTGGACGTCCAGCATGGTAAGTACACAATTAGACTTGAGGGGACACAAGATCATGGTCTTACAAATCCTAGGAAACTCGCTAATTAGCTCATATCCAAAGTTGGTACATCTAATGAGAGAATCACCTAGATTTGGTGCAAAAATGGGAGAAGGAAACTTTCCTTCTTGGTTTCTTGTGTGCCTATGAGGACGGCTAGGGTTTGTATGCGTATTGTTCACATTTAAACACTTCTAATTAGGTTTCCTCACATGAGTGCATACTCATACACACACATATGAGCCAATTTTGCATAATAGGGCATGGGTATATATGATCAAAGTGTTCCACCTATGTGACTTGCACATGTTTAGGGGTGACCATGTATTTATGGGTCTACATGAATTTAATAAAAAATTCATATCTCATTATTTACTAAAAATTAAGGACTCTAATATATATTTTTGTGTTCATAATAAACTAATGCACATTTTCAAATCATCGTTTGACTAGGGTGATCTTTATTTTTTTTTTACTTTCCTAATTTAGACTGCACTAAAGGGTATTAGCAAATGAAATCATAATTTTTGGCCAATTGAGCTAATTTTTGGATATATTGTCTGGTTGATCAGTTCATATCATCTCATATCATTTCTGGTCATTTTGGGTTCCCTAGGGCCACTAAATGAGAATTTTGGACCTCCTAAATTTGCTTCTGAAATGGATCCAATTTCATTTCTCACCCATATTTTATCCAATTGAATTTGAAATTCTCCTTTCATTAAGAACGAGATTTTCAGGGTATTACACCCTACCCTTCTTAAAAAAATTTTGTCTTTGAAATTTGTACAAATTAAGAAATTCTTAGTGAACAAGTGTGGGTATTTTGCTTTCATTTCACTTTTTAACTCCCAGGTAGCTTCTTCTACTTCATGGTGCTTCCACATTACTTTAACTAAGGGAATATCCTTAGTTCTCAAGTTTTTCACTTTGTGGTCAAGGATTCTAACTGCTGCTTCTTTGTATGTGGCACCATCTTGAATGTTTACTTCCTCCCGGTGGATGAAGTGAGAGGGGTCTGGTTCATATTTTCTCAGCATAGACACATGGAACACGTTATACGCCAAGCAGATCCAGTTAGGTAAATCCAACTTATAAACACATTTTTTGATTCTTCTAAGTATTTCAAAGGGTCTCACAAATCTTAGTGATAACTTCCCTTTGAACCCAAACCTCTTGATGCCCTTTTGAGGACTGATTCTTAAAAATACATTATCCCCCCACTCGGAACTCTAGTGGACTCTTTCTTTTGTCAGCATAGCTCTTTTGGCGACTTTGAGCTATAATTAACTTCTTATGAATTAGTTTGACTTGGTTGTTTATTTCTTCCACCAAGTCTAGCCTAGTCCACACATGGTCTTCAAGTTCAGCACAACAGGTTGGTGATTGGTAGGGCCTTCTATAAAGAGCCTCATATGGAGCCATCTTAATACTTTCCTACTAACTGTTGTCATAGGCGAACTTTACCAATTGTAAGTGCTTGTTCTTGTTTCCTTTAAAGTCCAGAACACATGATCTCAACATATCTTCCAAGGTCTGGATAACTCTCTCAGACTGCCCATCTGTCTGACGGTGAAAAATAGTATTCATGGTAAGTTTAGTGCCCAACTCCTTCTGTAGACTTTGCCAAAACTGAGAGGCGAAGCAAGAGTTTCTATTAGATACAATAGTCTTAGGCACACCATGAAGTCTTACTATCTCCTTCACATAGCGTTTTCACAACTTATTGACTTGGTCTGTGGATCTAATTGGCAAGAAATGAGCCACTTTAGTAAAACGATCCACAGTCATCGAAACAATGTCTTCTCCTTTTTGATTTCTGGGTAAACCACTAATGAAGTCCATAGCAATGTTATCTCACTTCCGTTGAGGGATAGGGAGTGGTTATAACATTCCAGTGGGTTTTCGATGTTCTGTTTTCACTTGTTGACAGGTTAAACATTTAGAGACATGCTTAGCCACGTTTTTCTTCATTCCTCTCCACCAGTTTTGAGATTCTGGTACATCTTATCTCCACCTAGGAATTGAAAAGTGAGATGTAGACCAAGTATCCACACCTTTTTACTAGAAATATCTAAGGAAATAACACTTGAACAAATGTGTATAAATCTCATGGACGAGATTCTTTTTAAGGAGGGTAGGTTGTAATACCCTGAAAAAAAATTTATACAATATGCAATGAAATGATTCTCTTCAGTTATATCAGAAGATCATTTTAGTGGTCAAATAACAGTTCAAGTGCCCAAAATTGTTCAATCCATGTGCTCTCCAATCTGCACCATTGATCCAAAATTAATTCGAGGGCTAAGAAGGACGATCGGTGTGCTCAAAAGAAAACTTTTCAATCTGTGTGCTCTCTAATTTGCACCGTTGATCCAAAACTAATCCGATGGCTAAGAGGGATGATCCATGTGCTCAAAAGGAAAGTTTTCAATCCATGTGCTCTCCAATTTGCACCGTCGATCCAAAACTAATTCGAGGGCTAAGAGGGATGATTCATGTGAAAGGAAAGTTTCCAATGAGCGACCTACCATTCCTTGCTCATTAGAACCCTAAATAAACCCGCTTGTTCTCTCATTTTCTTCATCTCAAAGCAAGAGCTGATATGATCTCTCTTGTTCTCTCTAGCCCTGTTCTTAGCAATTTCCTCAGTTCTTGAGTTATCTTGAATTGTTCTTGAGTGATCTTGTGTGTTTTTGAGTATTTGAAGGTCTTAAAGCATTGGAGTGTTACTGGATTTCAGGATCTTGTAAATTATTGAGGTGGAAGTAATTTCTAAAACTTCTATCTTACTAGTTTAGTTTAGTATCATGTTTGTGTATGATTGATTTTAGTTTAATATGATAAGCATGATTAAATTTTTTAGTTTAACGTGTATGTCATGCTTAGTTGATCATGAAACGATGTCATGCTTAGATTATGCATGTTTAGGTTTTTTTTTAAAGTATGATGTATGCTATGTGCTTATTTTCATGCTTTGAATGTTTATGTGTTAAACATGTTGGATTTGTTTTATTTATGATTCATGAGTATGAGATTAAATAAAAGATTTTGGAGATTATGAACCACGTACTATCAAAGCGAACATGAGGATCAATGTGGGTATTCTTTAAATTTGATTAGTTCACATGAGTGATGTCTCAAAATACTTGAAATATGGTTTAGGCCCTAAGTCTAATGAAACTTGACATAAGGAATATCTTTTCACTTAAGAAAAGTATTTTGATAAAGAACATTGTAACACCCCAATTTTCAACCGAATTTTCGTTCACGTATTATCTCATGTGTGGATCATCGTCCGTTGAAAATCGAGATGCTACTTGAAAATTTTGTTCTGTCAAAATCTTTTTCTTCCAAATTTAGTTCAAAACCATTAGTTTTCAAGTCGATGTTTGAATAAATTTCTTATATAAAACAAAAGGATCAAAATAATTTCTTAATACATTCACCAGATTTCTCAAGAAATTCATAAACAATGCAGTGGAATAACTTTAAAAACTATTATCAAAACCTAAATGGTTAAACAAGAAAATTTATTTAAAGATAAAATAAACCAAGGTTAAAATAGTCTAGTAAAATATATAAAACATGACCTCCAAGTCTCCTAACCCAGATGACCTCCCCAACGAGGCATCCAAGGCAAACTGTGAGTCGTCTGACGTAGGTTACAATACTCTAAGTCCATGTGTACCTGAAAAAATAAAGTGGGAGTGAGCTCAAAAGCCTAGTGGATCGATCCCACACATCACATGCATTATACAAAGTCATTCCAAAATATTATAACCACTTTCAAACATTAGGCGTTTCAAACATTTATTGGTTTTAGTCAAAGTCTAAGACCGGAAGAGGGTTGAGATGTCTCTCGGTATTCCCTGTGATCCAATCAAATCTCAAAAGGTTCTAATAACCATCTAAAACCAATCGACACTCACATCACAACCTAAGAGAGAGTACTTATCGCAACTCTTACCGTCTCCCAAAGACTTCGAGCTATCACAGTCAGCTCCAAGTGGGAATACTTACGATCCACCTTGTAGCTCAACAATCTCAAGCAGTGACATATAGGAGATGTCACCTCGATTCGCTTTAGGCTCGTCAATCGCACTTGTACGTGAATTCTTAAACTATTGTCTTATATTTTATTTTACAAATAATCTCAATCACATCAAGCATCACACAATATACTCGAAAATATAATCCAAATTACACTTGCAAGTTAACATGATAAATTGCATGGATAAACGAGATGATTTAGATACACATTTTCCTAGTCATGCATGCCATAATTGAGTAAATCTAAATGTTAGATCATGTCACGAACAAATTACACATGGATCAAATAATTCATCATACATCACGCATTATTCAAAAAAACCAAACAATTTCCTAATAAAACTCCAATAACCTAGAACTACTCAAACAAATGCTTTGAATCTTAAATCCGTATAGTATACATGAGTAAGGAAGTCACGCCCACCTGGATTTCTAGAATTCCTTCTTTTTTCGTTCGTCGTCAATGCTCGTTCTCAAGAATGTCGATTTGCAATTTGAAAATGTATTATAACTATTTATAAGGTTCTAATTTCTTCCTTTTTAATTTAATTACAATAATTTTTTTCTAACTAAAGTTTCGTAATAATTTTATAACTTTTTAATTTAGTAATTTTAACTGATTAGAATTATTTTTATTTTATTTTTATTTTTATGTTATTTATTTATTTTTTGTGATCAGCTTCATATATTAAAATTTATTAAATAAGTGTTCTTAATTTCTTAATTTTAATGATTTAAATAAATTATTCATATTTTTAAATAAAATAATTATGAACAAAATAAGAGTACTAATTGTTAAAACTTTAGTCTTATTCGTATTCGAAATTTCTACTCTCCTTCCTATAGGAGATTAAAATTTACCAAGGTTTATTATTATTATCGTATTGTTATTATTTTTTTTTGTTCACACTAGAATATCCTTTGATAATTTATGATCTCATTAAGATTTTTTCTAAAATATTTATTGACCAAGTTCTTGAATCTACTTTTTTAAAATATTAACTTTTTCTTCAAATAGTTTTAACGCCGCTTCAATTCCGGACGAAAATTAGAAATTTCCCTCTTCAATAACAATCAATACCAAAATTTGAGTCTAACAATTTGATTCCTTCTTTAACTAACATTCCTCTGTTATTGACCAAATAAAATCATTACCAAAGTTTTTATCCAATTAACCCACGTCAAGTTGTTTAATATGTAAAATCCTTCAAATCATTCATTCAACATCCCACAAAATTGGGTGTATAGCAATAAAAAAAAACATAATCTTTCTTACCTTCTTTGTTTCCAGTAGCCGACTGAATCATTAAGAACCAGGATTTTGGAGCTTCAAATTGATGGTGTTCCTGTTAGCTTTTGTTAAACAATTTCCAACTCCATCAAAAATAGATACTACTCTAATTCATTCGTGGCCCACTCACTCATGAACCAGGGAAGAAGGATCCAAACCAGCAAGTTTATTTCTTCACTTTCCTAGCCTCCCAACGGTCAGTCGAACCAGAGATTGGAGCCAACAACTAAACAGATGATGTTCCTTGTTAATTTTCGTTAAATGATCTACAGCTCTCACTAAAACCCAACCGTCTTCAGTTCATCCACAAACCAGAGAAGAAGGCATCAAACCAGCAATTCGTTTCTTTACTTCCCATGTTTCCCGGTCGGCCAACCCAAGCAATTGAAATGCAAATAGTTGCTCTTCTTCTTCCCTCTATTTTACGGTTGACCTCAATCCAAAATTGAAACACCCACAGCCATGCTCTGTCCCATGATTCATCAGCTCAAGGCCACCTCAATTTTGGTTCCTCTGTTTTGATCATTGCATCGCCCCCTTAAGAGTTTGAATCTGAAATTTAATTTCTCTTTTCTTTATTATTCCAACCGTAATCCCAAAACACACATTCATAGCTTTAAGATCCCAACCATTTAAACTCCACTCTTATGCTCTGTCTTCACGATCGGCCGAACCAGAAAGATGGGAAGTTTCCTAACTATTTCTCCGTTCAATTCTTCGCTGAACACAAACCAAAATTCTAAAACTAAACCATTCCACCATTGCTTCTTCTTTTCCATTGAGAGTGCCACCAAAAATTTAATCACCAACTCCTCTGTTTCAGTCTTCTTCTTCTTCGGCTCCTCCTTCTTCTTCGGTTTCTGCAACTCAACACTCAAGCAACAGTGATTCTCTCATCTCCTTCAATATATGGACAGCTCACCTATTTAATAAGCTGAAGCTAGCCAGAAACTTCGATCATCACCACTCGAATTCGAATCAACCCAGAGATTTCCAGATTTCTGGATTGCCCTGCTCAGCCGAAATCCAAAATTTATGGATTTCAGTATTTCTTTCTCTTTTTTTTCGAAGTCCAGAAATTAATTTAATTTTCTATAATCTGAAATTCAACCAAAGTCCAGAATTTTCTTCATTTGTTAATCATTTTCTTTGTTTAAAATTCTGTTATAAGTGTATGCTAATTGATTTTTTATAAACTAATGCTAATTTGTTCAAAACTTTAGTATATACCAATGCCAATTTATTTAAAAACTTTAGTATATGGTTAATTTATTAATCGCATTATTTGTTAAACTTTAATTTAAACTCTCATAAGTTAATATTAATAATAGTTCCATCACATAATCCCTTTAACTCTTCTGGTATGGGTATGAATATTATTATTTATTATTATTATTATTATTATTATTGTTATCATTATTTATTTTTTTAATTTTTTTGTAACCATATTATTTATTTTATTTTTGTCTTGTTGTTTTTTATTTTTTTCTTATTTTATAATCTCATTGTTTCACAAAATAA
>JAJIYU010014032.1:0-13489 GCA_030144865.1 Tinospora cordifolia
TTATTATTATTATTATTATTATTATTATTATTATTATTACAGGTTCGTTTCCTGCAAATAACCCCTTACTCTTATTACTTCTGTAAGGACTGTGACTGCAAAGTACTAGATTTTTGGTGAGTATTCTTAATTCCGATTATTGATACACTTTCACACTTTTTCTTCTCCGTTTCTTAACTAGTGGTAACATAAATGAATCTCAGTGGATTCAAAGAAAATAGAGACGTAAGAGGCTAAGGGAACTTATTAATAATTTAAAGATGATGATTGATAATTGACTTTAAAACTCATAAAGTAGTGCTTTTTACATAGATAACTCCACTGAAACAACTTAGAAATTTATTAAAAGTGAGAACACACCAGTCTTGGGGCTATCTGTAAGGTTATGACAGCGCATTGTCTGTTAAAAACTCTATTTAGGCTTTCATATTTCAAAATTATTGTCTAGTCCTAAATGGTTCTTAAAATTTTTTTGTTTTCATCATTCAAGACGTATTAAAAAAGTATCTCGATAGTGTTTTAAAAACATTAGGAAGTTGTTATTTTCTTGGATGGCCTAAGAAACTTTTAAGTGTTTTAGAAGTTAACAAAATTGTCTTATTACAAAGATCTTCCATTAGGAGTTTTACAATTAGTTATGAGTTTTCTATTTTATTTGAATTTGTTGGTTCATACAAACTCATATTATGTTAATTTTATTTTTAAATTCACAAATTGTATGTATTTGGAAGATGTGAACTTGGTGAAGTTATGTCTGAATTTTACCTCCTAGGTTATTCACTGACCTCCACCCTGCCCAGCCGAAACAAATAGAAGAGAAGAAAAGAGAGACCGATTGGCCTATGATTTGAGTTATGTACAGGCAAATTCTCTCAAATGGCTAATTTATTGAGATAAAAACCTTGGATGGGAAACCAATCAAGAGACAGTTCAGAGCAAGTTTAATCATGATACATCTGATTTAGATTGTGAAATACCTTTCACTCACATTTGTAGCTATTAAATTTTTTATAAAGTTCTGTTTCAAGTAAAAAAGGTGGGAAACATTTAAAATCTTTTGTAGAATAGAAGAGCACCTTGAGATACTATTTTGCGCTTTTCATATTATTAGTGTGGTAGTATATTTTAGTGCCAATTGAAGTATGGAACTTAGATTTTTGTTCATACAAAATCTTTTATGACATTGGAGAGGACCCTTTGTCGCTTTTGCAGTTCCTTTTCCTTTCCAATTGTGTTTTAGTATCTTAATATTAATTTATTAGGTTGTACCATCTGAGCAAATTGAATTTGGGAAGGTGGTGTGTGTGTGTGTGTGTATGTATGTTGGTGCTTTATACAGTGATACTCCTTAAGCTTAAGAACGTAGAAGAGTTTGGCATGAAGTTGACTTTTTGTAACATTTGGTGGAGCTTGATTCTTTGATCTAATTCTTGCACTTGGAATTAAGAAATGTTGAAAGAAAAGCCACAAAAACCTCATTATTAGATAATTGATTTTAGCAGTTTTTTTTTTCTCTCTCTCTTTATGGTTTTATTAAGTGTTGGTAACTGTGTGGAATTAGTTTTTACGAGTAACATAAATGTATGCTTTTGTAATTGAAAACTTGTTTTTGACGGGATTACTTTGCCTTTGTCGATGAGAAGCTCTGAGCCCCAAGCTCTTTTTTTTTTTTTATTACTTCTTGTATACTTCTGCTCTCTTTGGATGTTTTCTAATTCTTTCTCTTGCTATTGGGGGTTGGCTACTGAAGTTCTTAACTACCTCAAAGTATTAGCTTTTTTTACTTTTTTTTTCCTTTTTTTTTATCCTTTTATATTGCCTTTATGATTACATTTTACTCTTTCTCAAATTTTATCATAACTTCATTAACATTACTGTAATCATCTTTTCAATTGTCAATGTTACAGTCCTTCAATGGAGTGTCCAAACTGTCCTCATAAATCCATGAGGCATTTTTGCTGGTGGAACAGAGTAAGTTTTAGATTGTGTACTGTAACTTGTGCCTGCCTTTCCGTGTTGTCTATTGTACTTCTATATATATATATATATATATATATATATATATATATATACATATTTCCATATTTATTTTTTATCTCTTCCTAGGAGACAGACCAGTGAAAGAAATCTATGAAATAGGGATATGTGAACCTGGTAGTTTTTGTCATGGGAATTATATTTGACCTTGATCGTTTAGGCATTTGATATTTTTTTATGTATATGTCACATTAGTACTTTGCTACACCAATACAAACTTATGGGAATAGTTGTTCTGGAAGAAGAGCTATGATTTTGCTGAAGCACAAACTTTTGAAAAGCATTCTGCTTAGACGTACTAAGAAAGGCAGAGCAGCAGATCTAGCCCTTCCTCCTAGAATTGTAAGTTCTTTTGCTTCTGCTTATGGCTTTAAATTATGATGAGCTGAACTCTTTGCCTATGGTTTTTATTGGTTTCTCGATATTTCTATTTATTAGATTACATTGAGGCGGGATTCTTTGGATTTGAAAGAGGAAGACTGTTATGAATCACTATATAATGAAAGTCAGTTGCAGTTCAACACGTGCGTTCCTTTGCTGCATCACTTACTTCTTTGATCTTGCTCTGTCGTGAACCCATTTAGATTCAATTATGCAGCTTTTGGTTATTTCATTATAATTGTACTTTCTGTAGGACTCACCTGAATAGAGCTAAAATGCTTTGCTGATTTGTTCTCTTGTTGTGAGATTGGTGTGCATTTTATGTCATTGCTACATATGATATGCTTTGTTCATTGCAGATATGTGGAATCTGGAAATTTGATGAATAATTATGCCCATATATTTGATCTACTTACCCGACTACGCCAGGTGAATGTCTGATCTTGTGCAAGATGTTAATTATGGAAATAAACACTATGAAAATCAACAACTTTTTATAATTTATATTATTATAACATAAATGTCTTCTGGTGTTTCCTTTATCTTTTATTTCTTGTTATCATTTGTGGATCGTGATAGAGTTAGAAGAAGCCGTTGCTGTCTTCAGATATAGTTTCTTGGAGTGCATGCAATTTTTTTTTTCTTTTCAAAAAAAAAAGAGAAAATGGAATGTTAAATATTGTGCATGAGAGGTAAATTTTATTTTGGTACTTAAAAACCTAGTCCAATTGTAGTGCTGCACATTACAGTATTTTCTACTTTAGGAGAATTTTGATTTTCATGTTATTCTCCATCATTTACGACTAGAATTTTTGAACAACTATATTTTATTGTTTTAATTTTGAAGAATTTAATTCTCTCTCTCTCTCTCTCTCTCTCTCTTAATGGGAAACAAAATATCATTTACTACAAGATGGTTAGGGAACAGTGGGATTACGGGAGAATGAGATTTATTGATTTATTTATTTGTGTTTAGCATAAGCTTTTGTTCTTAGTGTAAAAGATAGATTTTAACAAAATTATGTTAGCCTATATTCTTGATCCTTTGCTTTTTAGAAATAACTCTTGCTGGGGACAGGTTAATATTTAAGGTCATTAACTATTATAAAAATATTACCTTAATGAGTTAAAAGCTTTTTATAACTGATATTAATTATAATCTGCATTAACTTTTCTACTTGAAATTTTGTTAGAAAGATAATGAAAGAAGTAAAGACCTTAGTCACTCCATAAGGTAATTAATAAAAAAAGAAAAGTGTGATATATCTATTAATATTGATGCAAGTATATTAGCATTGTTGACCACATATGTGAACCATGAGAACTACTGAATCTAGGGACAGCAATTGCTATCTCAAAACGAGGCAAGAGCATGAGATTTCTCCTAGATGAACCTCGCAAAGGAAGCTACTTGCTCAAAGATTCTTGAGTTCCCTTCCTTTCAAATCACTTACAAGGTTATAAGACAAACCACCCTCCAGTGAGGTGTCCACCTTCCAAGAATATACTCAATGAAAGGAAACACCAGGGATTGTGCTTCCTGAGAAATATCCTCCTGAAAAAAAAAAAAAAAAAAAGACAAAAACATGGAAAATGAACACACCACCTTCTCCAAACTTCTTGGGAGAAGGAACTCTTCCCAAGTAGATGCAAGATTGATTTTGATGCTTGCATATAGAAATGGCAGCATGATGGTGATAAGTGCATATTTTGGAATTGTTGCACAGGTACATCACTGGTATTAACCCTGCCATGACTATTACCCGTGTTAAAAATTTTATTTCCATAAGTTCCATGCATGAGGGAACAACGAGGAGATTGACAAATCTATTAAAGGGGAAAGGAAGGATTTCCCTAGAGGAATTAGAGAGCCAAACAATTCTATTATTATGGTCTTGGAGGATGCAATCATATAATAAGGAGAGAAGGTTATTTATATAGTATTGAACTCTTGATATGACTATGCCGGTGAGTTTTAAATGGGTATAAAGCTAAAATTTTTGAAAAGTTCAAGCTGTGTTCGATTTACAATCCAAAAAACAGGAACACAATTCAAAAACAGAAAACTTGGAATGTGTCTTTTCATTGTTCTCTAAAGATAACATGTTTCCTTTTAAAAATAAAAAATATAAAAAATAAAACTATTTTTGAGATCTTCTTAACCAAACAAGTCCTTGATGTTTTTAGTTTTCTAGATTAAAAAACAGTATCTGAATGATGAACCAAATGGAGCATTACATGTGCTTTAAGTCAATGATATTTATAAGAAGTAGCACAGAGGATATATGTGGACAAATAACATGAATTCTTAACATGTGAAACAGTTCATAATTTTCTCATTTTAGTTTGTTTTTTCATTTATCATTGATATTTTTCTTGGATTACTTGTTTTTCTCTCTTAGCTTCTTTTTTTTTTCTTTTTTTTTTTTTTAAGTTGCAAGCCTTGCTGGGTAATACCTTAATTGTGCCTCATTCTAGTAGAACTAGTGTAGGGAAAACTATAAATTGTGTGCTCCAAAAACACTTATTAGTCTAGTTTAGCTATCTACATTCCCCTCCCCCCTGATTTTCCCCCTCCTAATTGGTTGTGACATGGTTTTTAATTCTTTCTTGTTCTTTACCACTCTCTCTGATCCTCAATTGCACAGGCAGTTGATCATCCCTACCTTGTGATCTATTCTAATGCATCTACATCAAAAAACAATGGACATACCAATAACGACGAGCAGAATGGACATACCAATAACAATGAACAAGAATGTGGTATTTGTCATGATCCTCCAGAGGATGCTGTGGTGAGTTATTACTAGAATTACTCAAATTCCTTTATCAGGTCTCATTTTTGCACTTGTACCTAAATTGCTTTTTTTTCTTTTTTTTTTTTTTTTTTTTTTTTTGTAGGTTACATCATGTGACCATGTCTTTTGTAAGGATTGTTTGATTGATTATGCAGCAGCTTTAGGTCAAGTGTCATGCCCTTCCTGTTCCAAGCCGCTTACCGCTGATTTCACAGCAAAGATCAATCCTCGAGATCTCAGCAGTAAAACAACAATCAAGGGATTTAGATCATCTAGTATTCTGAACAAGATCAATCTTGAAAATTTTCAGACTAGCACGAAAATTGAGGCTTTAGTATGTCCTCGAAATCATATGTTTTGATTTTTTAAAATTTTTTTTAATCTTTTGGTTACTTTAATATTTTAGGATTTTATCACTCTTTAGTGCCTTAGACTTAATAAATTAGGCATAAATGTCAGCTTTGCCCTTTATAAAGTGGAGTGCAGAGAGCAATTGATGTTGCAAACTCCATGTGATTGAGAAATGACTTAGTTGAGTTGAGTTTTAGATTCTTTACAACTATATTCTATTTAACTTGTTATCAACTAATGATAGCTCATGTCTCTGGAGACATCCAGTAAAGTCAACCAATGCTAGCTCTCATTGAACCCTTGGGAATTTGCAAAAGACTTAGATTTATTATTATTGTTATTATTGAAGTGTGTGCTACTTATGCATCCCTGTTTCTAAGTTGTTCAAAAGAACATAACATGTGATGGAGCTCTAGTCTCTACTTGTTTAGAATCTAAACATTATATGTGGATGAATTTTATGGAATATCAATATTTTCATTAGAAAATAAATGGCAACCTCACCTCAGTTCTTTTGCAGGGTATTCTCTAGATTTTTATGTTATCTTTTGAGATTGAAACCACTTTAACTATAGGTGGAGTTATTAGAAGTTCTTTGTGATCTTTCTGAAATTTTAATTGCTTCATCATTTGGAGAAATATTATAAAGATGTTGAAAAGGGTATGAACACATTGCTTCCATTCTTATTTTTCTTGAGAAAAATGTATCTTCTATCTTTGAGTCTACAATTTAAAACTTAAACATATATGCTTACCTTAAGAATCAAATAAGAAAACAAACACAAGTCAACCTATTCTATAATAAGGCATCTTTTGAGATGGTAAAACTAATTCTTTAGCTTTAATTTTGAAAATACCATTTATACAAATTATTTCATTTTTTGACTTTCAGAATAATAATTATTCAGAACTATTATCTATTTATATTATGCACTAAAACTATTTTTTATTGCCTAGGTCATGCTGCTCCTTGTTATATAAGTAGGGTATATCACCTAAACATTTTCCCGCTTAGTGCCTTTGAGACATACATATACAAAGATGACAGCTTAATTTAGATTGCTAAAGTCTCTACTGATGCTGTAGCTTTTAGGTTCAATGGTTTCTAACTGTAATAAATTTGTCTCTTTTGCATTTAAAAGGAAAATTAGCTTTTGACGAGGTGTCAAAACATTGGTTTGTGGGAAAGGAAAGGTGTTAGATTAAAGTCTCTTTTTTAGCATTTCACTTTCAATTGTATAGTATTTTCTTCTTCTATGTCTCGTTTGTTTCTCTATGTGCAGGATGGTGACTTAAGGGGGAAGTGTGAGTTATAGCTTGATATATGTTGATCTAACAGCTATAGCTTTTTTTTTTTTTTTTTTTTCTCGGTTGATGTGTATTTAAGCTTTTTAGAGCAACCAACTAGTCACCTTGAGATGTGAGCAATCCTCCCCGTCCTCAAATACTAAAAACCTTAGAAGAAATGTCATGCTTGACATGGAACTGAAACGCAAGACTCCCTACTTCTTGAAGATCAGTCGCCAAGTTACTGATGTTCAAAATTGAAAACAAAAATGACAAAGATCAAAAGTTCTCTGATATGACAATTTTATTCAAGATGTAGGCCTGGGTTCTTGAAAATAATCAGATAAACAAGTGTTTCCCCATCTACATGCCATATATATTTGGTCAATCACTTTGTTTATTATCAGTATAACAATAGTAATGTTTGTTATGCTTTGCTGAATTGGAATGTGAATTGGTCATTGTTTATTTGGAAACTTCTTATTATTGTGTTACTGACTGGACTTCCTGTTTGTTATTCACAAAGGTAGCGAGTTATCTGCATTGTTGGCCTTGCTTCATTTTTGTTTTTGTCACTTATTGGAGTTTGATTTGAACTGCTGTGGCAGAGGGAGGAGATTAGATTCATGGTGGAAAGAGATGGTTCTGCAAAAGGAATTGTTTTTAGTCAATTCACATCATTCTTGGATTTGATACGATTCTCCCTAGAGAAGGTAAAATGACAAATATTGCAAGATTTAATATTTCACACTCAAAATCAATTTCATGATGACTGTTTGAACCCTTCTTCAGTCTAGCATACAGTGTGCCCAACTAGTGGGTAGTATGTCAATGGCTGCCAGAGATGCTGCAATAAGGAAGTTCACTGATGATCCGGATTGCAAGATCTTCCTCGTGAGTTTGAAGGCTGGAGGTGTGGCACTGAACCTTACCGTTGCATCACATGTGAGTACTCATTTCTTCTTGTTTTTGTTTGAAAACTTACTTATGTTACAAGGCTTGTCAAAGTCTTGTGTTAGTCTTATGTATTTTTTAAGAGATTTTTTCACAATTAAAAACCTTATGAAACTGTTTTTAGAAGAGACAACAATGTATTTATGTTATATTAGTATAACTGACTGCTTCCATAAAACCAACCACACAAATCTTCACAGATTGCATATTCCATTTACATCCATGTACATCAATCTGTCCGAAAAGGTGCTTCAAGTAATTCCCCTGTTTTCTTTCAAACAAGATTTTCAATTGAAGAACCAGTTGGATTCTGTTTGGAGGCTACAGTCCTAGAGCAAGCTGACATTTTGATCTCCTGCCACAACTTTGCGTCCTGCTTCCACAGGAACCTTCTATTTAAAACATTAGAAATTTGCTATAATCCAAAGTAAATATGTTGTACTGTAATACTGCTTGATGGTAGCGTAGAATAAACTATTCTATGTTGCCTTGTTATAATTGTGAATTTGATATTTAAAAAATTAGTATAACATTTTCCAGATTTTAACATATACTAGAGATTTATGAATTGATTAGAACATACATTATGCTTGACATGTTAGTATTCTCTTTCGGTCAGTATTGATTTCTTTGCACATTCTCATTGTTTTGTTTTATTATATTGTCTTTAGTTTCTACTTATTTTGCATGTGATCGATGATTAATTTTAGATATTGACGGTGCTTCAAGAATTTTCATTTTCCAGAGGACAAAATTAGTTATTTATTTATTTATTTTTATCTTGTACTCCTAATACCAAGCATTCATTAGATGCCATGGTGTTAGTTATTTCCTCAAAAATGGCAAAGCTTTTATATTTGTTCTCAGTAATCTGAAATATGTAAGACATGCATATGGCAGCTGGATAATGTTGGTAGAATGTACATGCGGCCATAGTGACTAATCTCTTGGATAGGCCAGGGGTCGGACGTGGAATGCATGAATTCATAGGTTACTAGCATGTGCAAACCGTTAAGCAAGGTTTTAACCTGATTGCTTTTCTGCATAGGTCCTCGCCTCATGTTTAATGACTTTATCTAAATGATACCACTTTAGTGGTTTTTTTTTTTTCACTTGTTCATCTTACGTATTTAAGAGTCTTATATTGTAAAAGAAACACATATATGGCTGTAGGAAAGTATATTTTAAAAATATCTCAATGTGGCTTTGCCCATTTCCATTGAACTGTTACCTCAATGCTCATTTTTCCTTTGCCTCCTACGCCTTCCCCACTTTTTCTGTTTTACTTAAAATTGTATTGCTCTTGATGTTTTTCTCTTTGACTTGGATGAATTTAGGTTTTTGTCATGGATCCTTGGTGGAATCCAGCTGTCGAGCGGCAAGCCCAAGATCGAATCCATCGAATAGGACAGTATAAGCCAATCAGGTAATTGCACAGAAGCATGCCCTTCAACACATATAGCTTCAATATTTTTCATTTTTTTTCATTTCACTGGATAATAATTGAATCGTTCTTTGTCACAGAATTGTGCGATTTATTATTGAGAACACCATTGAAGAGAGAATTCTGAAGCTGCAAGAGAAGAAGGAATTAGTCTTTGAGGGGTAACTCCTGATTTACTGGTTCTGATTGCCATGCTTTTTCGGCGCTTGAATTATACTTAAAAGAGTTATTGTGTTTAACAGGACGGTTGGTGGCTCTAATGAGGCTCTGGTGAAACTCACAGAAGCTGACTTGAGATTCTTATTTGCCAACTGAGTGTTACATGCTTTTTTGAACTAGCTTTTGTACATATGCATCTGTCAAGTACTTAATTTTGTTATTTTGGCTAATTCTCCCTTCACAGGCTGAGGCAATATGTTCATATCATGCATCTCTGATGCGGTTTGATAACCCTTCTTTCAGAAGCCTCCCAATGGCAAAAGTTCAGTCAAATTTCATTTTGCATGAGATTGTGTTATTGAGTATCAGCGTATCTGCAGCTCTTGTGCCTCTCCCTTTAATGAGGAAATTTGAGATTAGTTAACTCCAGATAAACATTCATTCACATAATAATACAAGTTACCTGATTCAGTATGTTACTTTATAAAAGATGAGAATTACTACTATTAATAGGAGATAGTAGAAGTAGGTTAGTCTCTCCTAAATTTTTGTACTTTCTTTCACTCTCTTCTTAGGCAACTTAATAGGGTTTATGTAACTTTAGGAACTATTAAATTATAACTTAAAGTGTTATGCCTAACTAAGGGAAAAGCCAAGATCAAACCATATAAATAAATGCAAGAGATAACAATGTGTATTCCCAATGAAAGAATACAAACAAATTATAATTTATAATTTAACCAGCCACTTATAAATTCTTACATCTCTCTTGCATATTATTTAACTTAATAAGTTTATATATAATATAAGGAGTTACAACAAGTTTCTAATATTAAATTAGTTTTTAATAAAAACTATTTTTTTTTCAACCAAGAAATTAATGTCTTACAGTAACTACAATTAAATATTATAACCAAGAAAACAAACATTTGTTGGGTTTTTTTAATCCCAATCAATCAATTCAATAGAAAGCCAAAATATTCAAATAAAAAATAAATAAGCAATCACATGAATAATTTAATATGATTTGATAAAAGATTACTAATTCTTACCTTTGGGTACTTATTTCTTATCACATGCTTTATTAATCACAAATTTTCAGTAAATAACTTAATACTTGTCCATTCTTTTACACTTCAATCTAAGTTACCCAATTTTTTTTATAGTAAACATTAAACAAATTGTTAATACAACTCAAAACATTAAAATTAGAAATCTAATATAGTTAAAATTTTTTTAAAATTAGAAACCTGCTAAAAACTAGAAAATTTATCAAAATAACATTATAAAAAGTTTGGGTTGCAAGAATAACATTTTTGTTATAAACTTATAATTATAAAATGTGAAGGCTTGTAAGAGATCTAAAATATTCTTATTTATTTTTGAACTATCCATATTAACTTCAAACGTTTTCCACCTACATACATAATGCCTATCTCCCTAAAACGAGAAAATATTATACAATAATGAGAAAGCAACCCTTTTTCATCTTCATTCTAAAAACCTTTGCAAGCTTATGTTTTCATGGCATACAAAAATTATTACATCAAAAGAAAATTAAGGCTTGCGTGTTTAAATAATTTATTTTTTTCTTGAAATTTGTTTTACACTTATTATTGGTAAGAAAATTACATAACATCATCATGCAGAACTAAAACTTTTTTATTCATCGATTAAGGTTACAACATATAATATCTTGTTTACAAGTTACATAATTCCACTAATATATCATTCATGCTATTATATATATTTATATATAAGAAACATAAAACAAACTTTTAGTATAATTCAAACATTAAAATTATAAATCTAATACAATTAAAAAATCAAATTGGAAACATACTAAAAATTGGCGTAATTACTATTATAGTTTGACTAAAATTACATATTTTTTTATTTTGAATTTAACCAAGATTTTAACAACATTAAACTCTAACTATAACTGCCATTATATGTGATAACCAAGGGAAAAAAAATTAATTAATGAGTTTAATATTTCAAAAAAATTCTTTTTATGTCTTTTTTAACATGCACACTTCTTCATTTATAAAATAAATTTAAATGCAACATATATATTGCAGTTTCATTCAGTTAAATCATAAATATTGCTCTAAAATTAAAAATTCATTCCTGTTTTCAAAACTTTTATTAATTTTAAAACAATTAAATAATCACAATTTGAAGATTAAATATTTAATAAGAAAAAAAAGTGCATTCTGTTTCTTTTTCTTTTTCTTTTTTTAGTTTTTAACTGTACCTTTAAGTTAACTTTATGCCAGACTAATTACCATTTAACTTACCGTCAAACTATAATTGAGGATGTAATTTTTTAATTTTTTATTTTTTAATGAGATGAAGGGAGTATTTTTACCGATTTGATTAATATTTGCTAGTTTCATCAGTGGTTTTAGATCTTCAACTCCTTTACGTGATATCAGGAGGTAATGCAAGAAGCAAACCAAGAAGTACCTTCCTGGCTCACTCAATTTGCCTAAAGATCCGCTAACGGTGGCGGTGGAGGTGCCGGAGGAAGAAATCGTAGGCACGGTGTGGTGCCAGGTCCAAAGGTTTCGACTACCGCCAGGATGGTCCTTCGAAGGGAGGCAACTACAATAACTCAAACTCGTAGTTCTTACGGTAATGCTTTGGTAAGTGATAGTAGCCCATACACACCAGCTCCTGTTGGATATGGGTTTGATAACGCTCCTGCCGTCACCGGTGGGTGGGATTGAACAGTTGATTTACAGAGAAGATAGACTTCTTAGACCTCTTCAAGAACAAAATATATACCAGGCTATTAACTCTTCTCAAGACAAAGTTCCGCACATGACTTGAATATTATCAGCTCAAGAAAGATTTACAGGATATTAACTAGCTAAAGACATGATTAAAGTACAGAATGAGGTAGAAATTTTTATGAACAATTTTTATGTAAATAGTTATTTATATTTTTATGTTATTATCATATAAACATAATAATTTTTATGTTATTATCACCAAACATATAAAACACTTTACTATTAAATAAGAGTTTTTATGTTATGATTGCTAAACATTTTATAAAGTATAACTTTTTATTTTATAAATAAATATTATAAAGGTGTATTCATAAACAACATTTCTAATTTTTAAAGACGTTTAAATCTATTGAATAATCTCAATTTGAGATAAACTCAAATTATCTATTTCAACTCTATCAAAATTCTTACTTGCAATCGAAATCTAATGACTTTAATTTGACACAAACTCAAATTCATTGCACTAGATAGTTTAGATTACACTTCCAATATCTTCTGTAAGCTCGGTTGTCTGAATTATATAAATATTTATTTATATTTTTAAACAAAAAAATCTACAAAAGTCTAGAATAATGCATACTCTACAAAAGTCAGTCACAAATAAAATACTCTTTTCGTCTAATAGAGTTGTAAAAGTCTTTAATATATATTTCTAAAATTTTTAAACTTTTTAAAGCGTGGAAAAGTTTTTATAGAATACTCTTATACCTTTACAAACTTTTTTAAAGTTTATAAAATGTTATATTAAATACTCCTAAACTTTTATATAGGTTTCTGAAGTCTATAAAATTTTATATTGAATACAATAATTATTTTTATGAAATTTATTAAAAGTCTACATTAAATATACTTGAACTTTAAACTCATCGAAAATTTATAAAATTCCAAAAAAGAAAAAAAAAAGTTTATAGAAGTCACAAAGAAATTATAATTAAATCCCCTGACTAAATCTATAACTATATAAAATATGTTTAGCGAGAAATTTTAAGAAAGCTCAAAACACCGGGGAAGAAAAAAAAAAAAAACCTACTGTTAATAACATCTAGGATATGGAGCTCCCAGATCTTGGTTGTAAAACAGAACTCGATACTCTACAATCAGAATCATTTGTTTCGATTTCTACGTCTTAGAAATTTTTTTTTACCCTCTCTAATTAGAAGAAGCCTCCATTATTCAATGGGATTTCAGTAGAAGAAAATCTTTGGAGGGCGATCATGATTGATAATTAATGCTCTACTATTAATGAAAAATAATATATAATTGTTGAAAATATTATTTTT
>JAJIYU010014033.1:0-13483 GCA_030144865.1 Tinospora cordifolia
CTATCAGATTTGAGGGGACACCATATAATAGTCAAAGATGCTCATCTTGGTTCTAGGAAACTATCTAAATAGGGTCACTCACATGTGTGCACACACACATATACATGGTTGGGTCGATTTTGGCTTAAGTGGGTGTGGGTGTATACAATCAAGTGGGAGTATATATGAAATCATGTCTCATGGTTTCTAGACCATATAAAACATCTACTAATGTGGTGTACTAAATCATTTACATAGGACATGGGATCATTTCACAAGGATTCAAATAAAGGAAACATCTCATGGAGCTTTGGGTAGGGTGAGGGTACAAATGATCATGGTGTTCCACCCATGTGATTTGCACGTGCTTAGGGTAGCCATGATTTTATGGGTTCACAAAAATCAAATAAAAATTAATATCTCCTTATTACAAGGAATTATGATTTATAACCCATAGTTTTGGAATCACATAAAAAAATTAAGAATTTTAATATATGGTTTGGCCAAATTGGTTTTCATTTACTTTCCTTATTTAAAAACCCACCAAAGGCACTATGAAACGAATACCCAAATCTTGGCCAATTGTCCTAATTTTTGAATATGTTGTTTATTTTTGTTAGTTTATGTCATCACATTTCGTTTTGAGTTATTTTGATTCCCCGAAGTACCCTAAATGCTAATTCTTTCTAATTTGGACCCCTTGAAGGGCGTTTGACAAATGAAAACCCTAATCTTGACTAATTGTTCTAATTTTTGGATATGTTGTCTAATTACTTGGTTCATGTCACCTTACTTTGATTTAGGTTGTTTTCGGTCCCTAAGGGTCACCAAATGAGACTTTTGGAAACCTGCCAAATTTATCCTCGAAATGAGCCTAATTTTATTTTACACCCAATTTCATTAAATTGATGTTGAATTTCATTTAATTAAATACATATTTTTTAGAATATTACACTTCCCTCGGCTAAAAGGCGACCCGACCAACACACTAACCCAACGAACCCACTCAACGAATCAAGTTTGCCCAATCATTGTTAAGCCTTTATAATTGCAACAAGAAGTGATATTAGAATAATTTAAGAATTCATTTCATGGAGTAGGAAAGCAAGCAAACATTACAGGGAGTTGTTGTTTATACATTACATATTGTTTTGTTTCAAAAATTTACAGTTGACCATTATTTACGTATACAGAAATGACCAACCTATAACAAAACCAAGGAAAGAAAAGGAAACACTAAGGGAACTAGGCTATCACCACGCATTTTCCCTTGTTAGCCATAGAGGAACTTGAAGTAGTAAACCTAAATTTCAATGCAGCTCAGTGAGTAGTAAAACTGCATGTTACATGTAACTAGTATGTCTAAAAGCAATGCATGTATGCACGAGTAGTAGTGATGAAATAGTGCTTGAAAGCATGACATAGAGTAAAAGCAATTATAAATAATGCAATGGTTAAAGAAGAATAGTTTAAATACATGATAATAATAAAAAAAACTATATCTGGGCTAGGTTTTCAAATCATCAAATACAACCCTATGGTCATTGCTTAAGTAGGTCGTGAGTCAAGTGTATCGGCCACTCAAATAGATTATAAGTTAGGCATATTCCTCGAACACCTTAACCTTGTATTCGATCATCAAGTGCCATCACTCGAGCGGGTTGAAAGCTAGGCGCATTGATCTTATGCCCTAACCTCGCGCTCAGACCTCAAGTCTAATCTCAATCACATCATGTACCCTGACCCCACGCTCAGGCCTCGAGTTTATGGTCTCATTATCAGTGTACATTTATATATACTTCAAACCAATTGATGTAACTCAAATTACATGAAACCATTAAACCCTTGTCATTCACTCATGTTTTATGCAACAAATATAAGTTAACACATAAATTAAACTACTCGCCTCTAGTCCCGTGCATTGATGTCCTATTGATACTCATCCCAATCTCGTAGTATGCGCTCGAATCTGCATTATTTAAATTTAATTTCAGTTCCTTTGAGAAATGTGGCTCAATTTTAGTTCCACTATGCCTAACCAGTTTCGGTCAACTTAGATTTGACTCGGTCAAATTTGGTTAACTGGTCAAACTTAGTCAAAATTAGTCAACATGATCAATTTTGGTCAAAGTTTGTCACCTTTGGTCAATTTAGGTCAAATTTGGTCAAAATTGGTTCAATTTGGTCAAAATCTCCAATTTCTCACACTTAGTCAAATTTTTAGCTTTATGTTTCATCTATGCAGCAAACTTTTAGATTTTTTTGTGAATAATCCGTGTGTCGGATTTGCACAAAAATTTTTATATTGGTTCTACACCCCTTAGATATTAACTAAAATTTTAGATTGAGATTTTCAGGTTTCGTTTTATAAGGTTTTTAAGTGAGATATCAATAACTTTAATTTCTCAATTTCACGTGATAGACAATCACTGTTCACATAAATTTACAAACTTACCCAACTCAATTGGGAAGAAACTTGGTACACTTGTTTTTGGAATACCTAGTAATATTGCTACCAAATTTTAGCTCAAAGTACTGAGGTTTGGCTAGTCAATTGATCCCCCAAAGTCTCAGCTGTGTAACAAATTTTTCCTATGTTCATATTTTCCTTCATTTTCTAGTGTTTATTTTCCCTCCTTAAACCTCTAATTGAAGGCCATTTCTTACACCTATTAAGACCCATTCAAATTAGTATGCAAAGGTGGCTAAAATCCTACCCAAACATATCCTCAAACACTTAGCATGCATTAATAAAACTCTAAAATTTTTCTAAATACAAGAATACTTATATACTGAGACAACTTTGCATGTATAGAAAGTCATGAATACAAAAGCTTAGGGTACGAGGGTTATACTTTCTTGTAGAATCAAGTGTGAGGATTAAGCACCTCAAGTTTCAGCACAATCGGATGTTCCTAACAGCCTTAACGCTTGCCTCAAAGTCAGCTCCAACAAAACTTTTTGCTATCACAATTAGCAAGCAACCAACTTTGGCACCTTGTAATCCATATTAAAGAGCTTAGTTTTCATTTTCCAACAGTTCAAACTTGAAATACACATGAAAAAGATGGGATGGGGTGTTTTTACCTCAAGAAATAACCTCAGAATGGCTCGTGAGTATCCCTCCAAAGTTCAGATCAACAAAGTTCCTCTATTCTAGCTTTTCAACTATGTTAAACAACTCACTTTGGTGATCATCATTTTCATCCTAAGGGTTAGGGGTTTGGACCAAAGGAAAGCACAGTCTTGGAGAGGGAAAAAAAGCTTGCAAATGGTTGTGATATCAAGAAATTAGGGTTTGGAATGAAGGAGATATGGGATGTTGAAGGTGGCTTGCTGCAATTGCAAAAATGTAGAAAACTTGGTTTTTGTCCATGTTGGGAGGCTCCTTGCATAGCCAAATGGCTTTCCACATAGCTCATAGGTTGCCAGGCAAGGTGCATTGTTGTCTATGCTAAAAAATTTGGTCGGCAGCCCTGTTGGGTTTTCACATTGGAATTTTTTGCGAAATGGGAGGAAAGAAGGGGGCAAGCGCACGGGCCGACCCAAGCACAAGGTCCAACCAGCACGGGCCTTATGGCTCATGCATTTTGTCCAGGCCCGTGCACCTGGGCCTCTTTCAACATACACACACAAATAATTTTTTTCTCTCTCTTCCTTTTCTTTTCTTTCTTTTCATTTTCATTTTTATTTTTTGCCATTATGTGCACACATTTATTTCTATTTATGCATTTACCCATCATCATTATTTTTTTCCTAAAATCACATATATTTCCAATATACTTCAAATTTTAATATTTATATATTTTTTTAAAATTACATATTTTACCCAAAAATCAATATTTTTCTCTCAAAAATCAAGTAGGTACTCAAAAATTCATTATCCCTTTCTAAAAATTAAATAATCACTCAAAAAATCGTATTTTCTCCCTAAAAATCATATTTATTCCCCCAAAATTTATTATTAGTTATCTATCCATTTCTTTTAGAATTTCTCAGTTAATCTATATTCATTCAATTTAAATAGATAAAATTAAGAAAAATTAAGAAAATTCATGTATTTTCATTAAACATATATTGAATCCATCAACTTGGTGTCCCAAAAATATGGGTTGTTACACAAAAATCTCAAGATCTGCATTGCCTTGGGATTTAGCCGAGATAATGACCTAAACCAAATAAAATAAATTCCTAAGTAATCTAATGTGACTTAAATATGTTAAATCTTCATTTTATTTTTTTAATTTATTATATTTATTTTATTTAGTAAGGCATTGTCAAAATTTTCAATGCACTATTCTTTTTGTACTATTGCAGTTGCCTTAATTTTCACCCTGAACTTAATCAATATTATTTTTTTTCCTTCGTAAAAATTATTTTGACTGATTTTTATTGAACCTATTATAACTAATTCTATTCTGAAGAATTTAAATACAAATATCATGTCTATTTTGTATGATGATTGAATTTAGTGAGTAGTATTCAAATCTACAACCCTTTCATATGATATTATTTTTAAAAATTTTATCATTTTATATTTATTATATTTTATTTTTTTTTCAGCAAGTTAAAAATCTGATTTTTCTCCCCAACAATATTTTTATTTTTCTGTTTTTACATAATTTACATTTATTTTGTCAATTTCCTACATTAATGCCCTAATAGCTTTGTTTTTTAACCTAATAGTTATAGTAATTTTCTTAAAAAATTTCCAGCAACTAAATTTTCTGGAAATTTTCCTAATTTAATGGTTTTTTTGTTAATTTTTCCATTATCATCTAAATTGCATTATTCTCTATGTTTATTTTGAGTGTATACCATGTCCTAGTGTATGATCATTATTTCTTAAACGAATTTTATAAAAAGCAGCAATTCAATCTAAATTTTAATATAATTTCCAGAAAGTGTTTTTTTTTTTTTGGAATTTAAGTAAATTTTCTACCAATTTAATAGTAACTCTTTATTTTTATCTCTTTTCTCACTTAAGTAGAATTATATCATCAATTTTGTGACTATATGTACAAAACTATTTTTCTACATTAGAAACTTAAAATTTTTACTTTCAATCCTATTTAGAATGATTCTAACACACCAATTATTTTAATCCATGTAATTTATTTAATTTTCACAAGAAGTACTATTTAGAATCACAAGAATTTTTAGGTTTAAGAGGAACAATAATATTGTAAAGAAATCACATTGAAGAGTGAAAAACGATAGGATCTTTATTTATTTTATTTTATTTTATTTTTAGTCTATGGGTGACAATATCTAGTTAGCTCCCACATGTGGGCAAGCTGATAGACCGAGATTTGATTGGTCTACTCCTCACCCCTTCACACTTTCTCTAATGTTTGAATTTAATAGAGAATGGAAGCGCCCTGCATTCTTCCATTCTTTCAATAATTAAGTAGATATATAATTAAAATTATTTTATATTCATCATTTTCTGAACTTTAGAAATTCATTTGTTAATGGTAGACTTTTTTTTTAATATATACTTAAAATGCAGTCATTCAATATTTAAAAGTAGATAACTTTACTTTCCATTTTTTCCCTTTGTTTACTTATGATTTTAGCTAAAGAATTATATAGTCCTAATTTCCACTATCAAAAATTAAAAATCACTCTGGTCCCACCAAGAAATACCTGTGGAATACAATATCAAAATATTTAGTTCAAAATGGCCAAAACTATTTTGTAAAAACAATTTTCTATCACTCCTCCATATAAATAAAAATTAAACAGTCTGCACTTATCATCCACTACTTAACAGATTTTTCATGCATTTAAGAAAAATTAATATAGACGTTTGCCTGACTAGTAGTGAAAATGAGTCACAAGTTTGAGACTTTGGATCTCTATTGATATGATAATATTAAATTTGTTAATTATTAAGTGAACATGATGTCTTGAACAAGTCATTAATTTGGGGAAATAAAGAAAATATTGCATACAAAATTGATACCGACAGTTTCGATGCATAAGGTTATGCTCATACTAGAACAAAAGGCGGTTTTTTGCTAAAAAAAAAAGAAAGAAAAATTGCTACAATACTCTTTTTGTTGTAAAATGCTATTTATGACAAAAATAAATTTTTGTTAAGCGGCAACAAAAAGGAATAGCTTAAATAACTTAATGCAACCAAGAAAGAAAAACCTTACAAATACATTGTGACCATAAATTAGGGCAGATAAAATGTTAATTACTTACAACTACACTATCAGTTGCAAAAAGTAAAATTTGCAAATTATTTAGTTTTACATTTAAATATATTTATATAATTAATAAAACATTGTCAATGCTTCCATATTTGTGATAAAATAATAATGGTTACAAATAATATATTTTTCAACAAATTATTTTGGTTATAAATAAATAAAATTGTCACAAATATATTTAATAAACACAATAAAAATTTCAATCTACAACAATGGTCAATGTTTGTCATCGTATATATACCACAATGTTTATGACAATGTTGTGGATCTTGGTGTTGGTTTTCGACAACGTTCCCAAAGTTTTTGTGGTAAGGTGCTATGTATTTGCTTTAGTGCTTAGTTTATGACAACGGCCGCATGTTGTTGAACACCATTAACTTTCAACAATAGTCATATGCATATTGTTGGAAGATGTTGTACGCTTACTCTCACTCTCTATACAACAACAGGTGCATGTTGTTGAAAACTAAAACCCTCAACAATTACAGCAACATGCACCTGTTGTTAAAATTCCAAGCTTTCAACAACATTCATTTGCATGTTGTGTATAATGTTGCATGTAACAATCAAGAGCAACTTTGACAAATAATGACGAATTAATGCCATCGCATATGTTATTCTCTTACTAGACAAAATTTTTATTACTATATGCATCTTTTATCAATAACTATATGTTTCTATCTTCATCATATATTAAGCATTCATTTACCAAAATATTTATTAAACACCCATCCTATCAATTAAAACTTCATTCAGACACAACTTAAAAATAACAGTCTTCATATTTAAAGATGTAATTCATCTAAGTCTAGTTAATAATTGTGTACACAAAATTATGTTGGTCTTAGCAAACGAAAAGTTTTATATGTCCTACTCATTTGAACTATAAGTCATACATAATCATAATTTTTTGAGCATCAACGTTTTCGATATTGATTACCTGTCCAAAATCTCATAAAAATATAGTTATACGTTCTTATGAAACTAAATCATAAAAATAAAACTAAAGTGATAAGTAACAACCTCAATATTTATTATTGTAGCTAACCATGTGTCAACTACTAAACATGTGACCATTCATAATCAAAACAGATCAAGTTAACCATACAAACACACGAGCTGAGGAACCTCAAAAAAAATTTTTAAGTCAGAATGATAAAATTAGACGATCAACTTGATCTTGAAATACTTAAGACATTAAGGAGATTCACATACACACATATATAGAAATATGATGTAGTACTATGATGCACTGCCCAGAAATGGTCATGACGAATATGGTTTCACCAACCCAACATATACGCCAACATGTAGAGGATATTTGGCATATCCAAACTATGCCAAGATCTTACACAAAAACCCACCTATGTGCTCATAATATTGAATCAAAGATGGCCACTCCACCATGAATACAAAGTTGTCATGCACATTAAACACCAACCACTATCATAAATGTTTCTCCAACTTTTCCAAGAAAGTCAACATGTCCCTATGAGTGGTTGACCACCACCATGTGCCTCTGGAGAGCCACCATGCCTCTCTCCCTCAGTCCATCTGTGACCTACACTCTCCCCTGAGTGCATTAGATGTCTTGAATGTGTGCAAGTGGGAGGTGCGAGATAGGCTCGTTAACGTTGAGAAACTAGTATTCTAGAAATTATTTTATGTATTTCAAACCCTTCTTTCAATAACAATTACATGTGTAAGAAATCACACATATGCACATGATAGTCCACATGTGTTTTTCACCCACTTTGGATGATGGTTGTGTGAAACATGGGCTAAATGACACAAGGCCTTAAACAATAATAGAAAGTGGCCTTTGTCATGACACAATGCCCCAAAAATAGCACAAATTTGTGAAAATGAACCAAGAATCAACCCCCCAAAGTTAGGAGGGTACAACCCCAAAATTTAGGTTTAGGGACAACATGACTAGCCACCTTTTGGGCTTGTCTTCAAAATTGATCTTGGCAATGTTAAACCACAACCCTTACACCCTTAGAAAGTGCCTAAACTGCCTTCAAAATACCATACAAATCATAGGCAATGATGACTTGAGGGGTGAACACCAAGTGCACAAAATTGGGTTGTCGACATGAAAACATACTACCCAGCTATCATGAGAGGCTCAAGAAATGAAAATGTATCATTTTGACCTGGTATCTTTGAAAACTAGAAGCTCAAACCACTATGAGCTTATAAGGCTCTGAGAGACAAACAAAATGAGACCATTAATGCATGAAATCAATGAGTGTAAAGCTCGAGGTAGACCCCAAAAGTCACAAGGACACCAATTTATGCATGTAATACATAGAGCAGCACCCTACACCAAATGGCGTAGTGCTTTGCATCGTTAAACCTACACTCTAAGAAATTCAAAGTGCAATGACTACAATGTAACTATACAACATATTGCACTAATGTTTTTCATTTAATTAGAATTTTGGACTGTTCAATTTAGTGCACACATGTGTTGGTTGCTGCTTGGGGATTCAAGAGTGTGATTATAGAGAGTAAAAGTAAGCCATCGATACATACTAAAGTACACACTAAAATGATGATTAGTTTTTTGCACCTTTTCTAACTAAGTTTTCATGCATCTTATACACGATTCAACCCAGGTAGTAAATTGGAATACCCTATTGAGATTTATGTGTTATTGAAACATATGTTTGATATGAGACGTTTGATATGATAAATATATTTATGAATGTTTAAATGCTACAGGCTATCTTACACCCTGTATGAGACCATGTTAGACTTAAAGCATGTGTATGACATATAATGTATATGTTACCATCAATGTATGAAATGGAATGCATATCAACGATGGTACTCGTGATGCCATAAAAACTATGAAAATGGATGTACTTGAATTGAAGTGACATACATAAAAGAGGTGCATGAATTTTAAAAGTGAAATAATCTTGAACATGATCTATGATAATTTTTGGTTTATTGAACATCTTTTACCATCTTAAAATTGCAAAGTTTGACCACACTAGAAATAACATTAGAAAGATAATAATCTACTTTAAAGAATGGTTGGCATATGGGTGACTATTAGTGCTCAACGCAATAACGTCTCATATTGGAGATTGTTATGTTATGAAAAATATGAATGATCATGCCTCGTGTATATGCGTAGTCCATAGAAGGGCCAAAGGTTGAAATTGTTAATATTCTTGTTGTGATTACTTTTGTGAAGACGACGTAGTGGTAGGCTACTATACCTAGACTAACTGAGACATATCCAAATGTTTTTATTGTCTGATGTATTACAATGTTTGCATGATGATGTGTATGTATATATCATTAATTTGATTATAGAATTGTATAATCCATTGGGCTTGTAGAGCTCATGCTTTCCATTTTTTAGATGTCTGTACCCAATGACGGATGAGGGTGTCATTGTCAAAGTTTCCAAGTCAGATTAGATAAATTACTTGAATAGGTTACACTTTGAGATGCAACTTTTGTATTGTTTTATAAGTGTTCTACCTATCATGAGTAACAAAATTTGTGATTAAATATGAGCATACTCATGATGAAAATAATGTAAATGACCATGCATGTGATTTATGAAACAAATAGAACCCTAAAAATGTGTTACTTGATGACAAACCACCCTAAATGAAAGCGTGGAACAACCCATGTGACAAACCACTAATGCCACTCCACCACCAGCTTATTTTGTGACAAATGGGGTGATAATCTTTTTTGGACAAGTAGAAAAATTCATGCAACGAATGCTAGGTTGTCTAGATGCATGAGCAACAACACTACCAATGGCCCAACCTAATGCAACAAACCACAAGTTCAAGAAATTTCAAAAAGTGTAAACACCCAAATTTGAGGGAAACATTGATGGCCACACAAAACATTTGGAGGGTGCTAAGTAGTTTCAACAAGCTATGAAAGATCTTGATGTTGCACAAGTTAGAGGACCTCAACAAGTGGTATTGTGTAATACCCAAAAGTCAATGAACAAATTGTAGAATTTTGGGGCTTTTAAATATAAAAGTAAAATTAAATAAAAATAATTCAAGCACAATAAACCTGAAAAATCCATGAAAACTTGGTTTATGAGATGTCAAATCAGTGTACAAAAGAATTGGTACATCAAAACAAAGTACCAAATTTTGCATGGTAACCATCCATTGGTTACCACGATAATTCTATGAATTACCGTGGTAATGTATAGAATTACCGTGGTAATGTGACTGAAACCCAAAAAATTACTACATTCTGGTTATTGCAATCATTCTGTGATTACCACAGTAATCCAATTAGAACTTAAAAGATCAAGGTTCTGGTTACCATGGCAATACATGAATTATATACGTATAAACAGTGTGCCAAAAAACCCTAATCGTCATTGTAACCCTACAGTTACACACCTACTCCGAAGAATTGATACTAGTAGCAAATAATTGAATTTTCCTCTCTTCCTACCATTCTAGATTGGTTCCTATTCATTCAAACCCCTCTCTACTAGTTTGTGAGCTTAGATCTATGAAGAACAAGCTCCATCGAAAAGAAGATCTGTGGAGGTGTTGCTCCAAAACATTTTATACTAAGGTAAAATCATGAAACCCACTTGAAATTTAGATTTCTTAGCATTGTAAATCATTTTCCTAAGTGTATGCTTGTTTCTCATTGAAGCATGAGTAACTCGAGGGTTGCGAGACCTCACATTGGTGACGAACAAAGAGAAAACACGTAGAACCCTAAGGTATAAAGATTTTTCTTGGTTTGATTATGTTTTAAGCTTTATATGTGGGTATTGAAGTATTAAACACATGGGAAAATCACAAACGGGATAATGCACACAACGACATTGCAATTTTTGGAAATCTCGTAGTTACCTTAGTAGGTGACCGTGCTAATATGTATCGCCGATTCTGATGACTGTAGTAACGCGTCCCCGACTCGATTTTTCATTCTGGCCTTGCGTACACCGTAGGGTACCTATGTAGGGACATGAATCCATGATTTTGAACATGCTATGAATGTTTTAGACTCACATTATCCTAGTATTTAAAATCTTATAGATTAAAGATATAAAATATGTGAGGCGAAGAGAAAAAGCACATGGGAAGGAGATATCAAGGTGAAAGTGATTACCTTGATCCCTAGTATTATTTGAATTTTAATGTTGAATATGTGATGTTTACATTGTTTGAATGCCTAAAAGCATGCTAGGATGTTGATTAAATGATTTGTGAATGACATGAATATATGAATGCTAGACTAACATAAGTTATATATCCATGTTCGATGTTTACATGCTTTTATGCTTCTATGAAATGATTGTTGCCTTGTTTATGTTTTAGGAAATGATCGACATAATTACTTTATTATACAATGATGTTTTATACATAATGAAATGTTTGTTGATACACAAGCAAAGATGAATTTAGAGTCGAACCACATACCATCATAGTGGTCCATGGGGGATCACTGTGGGTGTTCTCGCGATAAGGAACGATGGGTTTGCCCTTAGTTCTCGATGATAGAACTATGGGTGTAACCCTAGTTCTTTGGTGATGGAGCAATGGGTGTGACCCTAGTTCTCAGGTTGGGTAATGAGTGTGCCCCTATCCCATTGGAATCTGGTATATAGTGCATTTTCCTCATCTCTTTCGACATGATGATGATTAGAGAACAACAAGGTTAGGCCCTTCGGTCTAATTAACGATTGTTGATAACTAAATGTTTGAAATGCCTAATGAATTATAAGTGTTTGCATGTTAAGTTTTTAATTTAAATAATGTTATTGATGTGTTGTGTATGATCCACTGGGCTTTTGAGCTCACCCCACATCTTCATTTCAGGTGACCCTTAAGGCAGTTTGTGTTGATAGTACAACAAAGTACTATAGGAGCTGCAAACATACTGTTGAGGTTGTTATCAGACTTCTTTTGTTGGGTAGTTAGTTTAGACGGGGTGTATAACCCTCCAGACTAGTTTTAAATTATTAATTGTCTTTATAGTTTAGACTTCGGCCACATTGGCCCTGTTCGGATATTTTAGTTGGAAACTTGTTCCATGTTTATTTAAATTCAAATGTAGAAATTAATGAATTAATTATTGATGATCGCTGCATGTTTTCCATGTGTTACACCTTGGTAAGTCCAAGAGTTTGATTATTTATGTATAAGAGTTCTAGTATGTCCAATTGCTATTTAATGATAATTGAATGTGAGAAAAGTAACATCCCAATTTTCAATAAGTGATATATGTGCCGACATTTAATGGTGCATCTCTCATGCATGACAGATGTGATAGAAACAAAGGAGCGAAAACTGAGATGTTACACATTGGCCACACAATTACCTATAGGGGCAATAGAGTTTTTGATAGAGACATTGTAGCGAACCTGTAACACCCCGACTCTCGGTGTCCGTCTCTGTCTCAGTTGCAACGATTACTCGCGGAGACGAAGCACTCCCGTTCGTTCATTCGGCGGGAGACGTCGTGTCATCTGTTTGTTCGCCAAGAGCTAGAGGCCACGTGGTTCCATTTCCTTCCTTTTTTAGTCTCATGTTTCATACCTTTCCTTTAAAGAGGTTATGAAGTTAAAATTTAAAATATACAATGGCCACCAAAATAATTGTTCCTTTCAATAGAAGTGAAATTCATTAAAAGTGTATGCAGCAGAATTCAATTCGTTCACAAATCCATAGTGAATTCATATTTGACCAAGTGAAATACTTTGCAGCGGAATAACATTTCGAATTCATTTTTTAAAGCATATTGTGAAGATAAGACATGGCCCAATGGGCCTAAGTTCCAAAATATTTAATTTATATGTGAAATAGTTCAAGATAAATGAGGACACATGTCCAATTCGATTTAAACACTAAAATATTATTTACAACAAAATGATACAACAGTAAACTCAAAGAAAACTGTAAACTGTGACGACCTCCCAATGAGGTCCCAAAAAGACAGCCCGTATGCTGATCTACTCCTGCAGTGTCAATGATCACCTATAATAGAAAATATGGGGTGAGCTCCAAAGCCCAGTGGATCATCCCTGTACATCACTAGCATTATACAAACCAGAATACAAAACATGAAATCGCTTTCATTACATTATGTATTTCACACAATTTCTTATTTTGCTATCATCTAAGACCGAAAGAGTCCATAACCCTCAGTATCCCCTGTGTGGTCTGGGAGCGAATCCAGGGGTAACGCCCGAGGGCCGGTTACCTTTGGGACCACAATCTAAGGATAGAAGTCCACAATGACGCTCCGTCTGAAGACATGAT
>JAJIYU010014034.1:0-13470 GCA_030144865.1 Tinospora cordifolia
GAATGCCAACTCTTTTGATTGTCCCTCTTTCAGCGCCATGACCATAAGCATTTGTTGCCATGTCTTCAATCAATTGTGTGGCCTCCGTAGTAGACTTCCCCATTAAAGAACCTCCAGCTGCAGAATCTACTAGAGCTCTTGTTGGTGGTGTAAGTCCACTATAAAACATCTGAATTTTGAGCCAAAGTAAGTATCCGTGCTGTGGGCATCGCTTTAATAGATCTTTAAATCTCTCCCAAGCTTCGTACAATGACTCAAACTCTAATTGCTTAAATGAACTGATCTCACCCCGCAATTGATGTACTTTTGCAGGTGTGAAATACTTTTGCAAAAATTTCTGGCCCATTTCTTCCCAAGTGGTGATACTACCCGGGAGCAATGTTTGCAACCAACTACGAGCTTTGTCTCATAGAGAAAACGGAAACAACCTTAATCTCAGCTGATCTTCAGTTACCCTATGGATCTTTACAGTGTCGCATATCTCCATGAATGAATTGAGGTGAGCCATAGGATCTTTAAGAACTGACCCTCCAAACTGTTGCTGCTGCACCATTGTGATCAAAGATGATTTCAGCTCGAAAGTATTTCCATTAATAGGAGTCCTTGCTATGCTTGAGTAATTATTGTTCAACACTGGTTTGAAGAAATCTCTCAATGGTGCCTCACGATGTTGTTCATCTCTGTTATTTCCCACACCAGAGCATCCACTATCAGCCATTGTTGTTGTTCGCCTTTGAGCCTTTGATCTGATTTGATTAATGGTTTTCTGCAAATCTGGATCGTTAGAATCAACTGGGCGTTTACTCATGCAACCTGAAACGCAACAAACACACAGATCAAGTGTATTCAATGCAATCTTTTACAAAATTATTCAAATAAAAAAAACTAAATTGAAATAAAATTCTGTCTTGACTAAGACCAAACCAAATTCAACTGGTTCCTTAACTGTTGCACTATTTATAATTGTTTTACTACATACCATGCTTTTAATTACTACTCATGCATACATGCACGATATTTGGAGTGCTAGTTAGATGATATACTGGTTTTCCTGCTCACTGAGCCATGTTGAATATTAGGTTCACTACTCTACTAACATTTCAGGTTCCTCAGCGGCTGATAGAGGGAAAGACATTGTGATAGCCTAGTTTCCTGTGTGGTCCTGTATTCCCTTTTTGTTTCTATTGATAGGTCGGTAATTTTTTTTGTAAGCCTTAACTTCTAAATGTCAAACTATGTACCTTTGTACTTTTGGAAGGGGTCTTGACAGACTTGGTATCAGAGCTAAGGTTTCAAAAAACTGGAAAACACTAATAAGTGAATGGCGTAGGTGTTGTAGGGAAGGGGTCCTGATAGACTTGGTATCAGAGCCAAGGTTTCAAAAAACTAGAGAACACTGATAAGTGAATGGCCTAGGCGACATTAGAGTAAATGTGAAAATAAACAAAACCCCAAGCTTAAGAAAAAAAAGGGGAAACTATCAACCACAAAACATATTTTGAACATAATGTACGATAGTACTAAGTGTTTAGAGTCAGCTCTATTTCGAATAGATGAATAACAAACAATTCAATTCAAATGCAGATAAACGATGTCGCCAAAGCGGGGTGGATCCAGGAGAGGCAGACCACTGACTGGGCCTATGGAGCTGACACCTCCACCACCACCACCTTTAGTGTAGCCTGAGGTGGACCTTTTACAGAGGCTTGAGGCCGTGATTATTGCCTCTAACGAGGCTATACAGACTCAGACAGCCTTATTGAGGGAGAGACTTGATCGGTTGGAGGCTGAGAGGCAGAGGTATGAGCTATCCACGTCGACAGGACCTTCTGTCCCTGCTGCACCCGTCGCGACGGTAGCTCTCACTATAGTGTTGCCATCACCTACTCCACCAGCACCACTAGCCCCAGAACCACCAGTTCAGGCAGCAGTGGCACCAGTTGCCCCTACCCAGGATAGGCAGGGAGATGAGAGAGCCCACATTCGGCTCCTCAAGAGCTTCATAGACTTACGCCCTACGACGTTCACAGGCGGTATCAACATGGAGGCAGCAGAGCATTGGCTGTTGAATATGGAGAAGAACGCTGAGACCCTACGACTATCCGAGACAGATCAGGTTCTATTCTCAGCACACATGAGAAAAGAAGGTGAGGCTGCGAAGTGGTGACGATCTACTAGGCGCATAGAGGGCCATATCACATCTTGGGCCAGATTCAGAGAGTTGTTCCTTCAGGCTTACGTTCCAGAGGCAGAGCGGGAACGTAAAAAGATTGAGTTTCTGAGCTTGAGCCAAGGGACCATGACAGTGAGAGAGTATACCCATCAGTTCCTCCAGTTAGAGACATGCCCCATGGTTGATTGTTGAGCCGAGTGAGAGGGCTATATTTTACAGACGAGGGCTGAGCGTTGCTATTAGACAAGCGACTTCCACGTCCAGGGCTCAAACTTAGAGGAGATCCAGAAGGAGGCCCTTCGATATGAGATGGGCAGGTTAGAAAGGCGTCCTCATATTTCCATTGTGCCTAGTAGTGCTCCTCAGTCTCAGCCTCAGCAGCAGGTACAGTTACAGATTCAGCCGTCATCTAGAGGTGGGTCAGGAGGATATAGAGGCTGAGGTCGTTACCAGAGGGGCAAGAAGAGGAAGTTTTCAGAGGGACAGTCGAGCGTTACTCCCAGTCAAGCTGCCACGATAGCAGTTGCACTCGCAGCCACTCCTATTCAATTACAGCCACCAACAGAGCATTAGAGTACATTCTATGGGGGCTGAGGTAGAGGCCGTGGACAGAGTCAGGGCTACCAGGGCGGACAAAGCCATGGTTACCAGGGGGGACAGAGGCCGCCCCTTACATGTTTCTAGTGTGGACAGGTTGGACATAAGAAGGCTGAGTGTCCAATTCTTACGGTAGGTCCCAGTTCTTTTACTCCTACCTTCATAGACAGAGCACAGGTTGTCACATAGCCTGACCCCGATTCGACGAGGACCTTGGTAGAAGGTACCGTTTCACTTCATGATTCATTTATATATGTGCTGATTGATGTTGGTTCTACTCTATCTTTTATTTCTGGATGTGCTGTGGATAGATTAGGGCTTAGACTAGTTAGGTTTTCCACTTATTTGATATTAAGTACTGCTGTTGGTGAGCGCATCTACCGAAACATGATTTGTGAGGGGTGCGTACTTAGATTGGGAGACTTTGAGACTATTATAGACCTTCGAGTGTTAGAGTTTCTCGAGTTTGATGCCATACTCAGGATGGATTGGCTAGCTGCATACCATGCACATGTCGACTGCTTCGCCAAAAGGGTCGTATTCCAGATCCCGGGGCGACCCATCGTTGTCTTTCAGGGTAGAGCCTCTGATAGGCAGAACACCCATGGCAGATTGGCTACATAGCGTGACATGGACATTCTAGCCAGTTTGACCACCATAGATAAAGGACCTTCACGGTCGAGTATCAATGAGATTCCAGTCGCCAGAGACTTCACAGACGTGTTCCCCAAGGATCTACCCGACTTGCCACCTAAGCGGGAGATCGATTTCATCATTGAGGTCATTCTAGGGAAACAACCTGTGTCGATTCCTCCTTACCGCATGGCGTCGAAGGAGTTACAGGAGCTGAAGGTTCAGCTAAAGGAGTTATTGGGTAAGGGTTTTATTATCCCTAGTGTCTCACCTTGGGGCGCTCCGGTATTGTTTGTGAAAAAGAAAGATAGGAGCCTCCGCTTATGTATCGACTATAGACGGTTGCACAAGGTGACTATTAAGAATAAGTATCTTCTCCCACGTATTGACGACTTGTTTGATCAGCTTAAGGGTGCCAAGGTGTTTTCGAAGATTGATTTGAGATCAAGGTACCATCAGCTGAGGGCCAGGGAAGAGGATGTGCAAAAGACAACATTTCGCACTAGATATGGGCATTACGAGTTCTTAGTCATGATGTTTGGCGTGACGAATGCCCCTGCTATGTTCATGGACCTCAAGCAGAGAGTATTTCGACCATACCTTGATAATTTTGTGATTATCTTCATTGATGATATATTGATCTATTTGAGGTCTCGAGAGGAGCATGTCGAACACTTGAGGATCGCATTGCAGACCTTGAGGGGGCATAGGTTGTATGCCAAGTTCAGCAAGTGCAAGTTTTGGTTGTCAGAGGTCTGATTTTTGGGTCACGTGGTTAGAGCTGAAGGTATTTCTGTTGATCCGGCTAAGGTGGAGGCGATTATCAGCTGGTCGAGGCCTACCACGGTGACTGAGATCCGCAGCTTCTTGGGTTTAGCAGGCTATTACAGCCGTTTCGTCAAGAACTTCTCGAAGATTGCCGCTCCGATGACGAAGCTAACCAAGAAGGATACTCCATTTAGATGGAATGATGGGTGTAAGAATGCCTTCCTTGAGCTTAAGCAGAGACTTACATCTGCTCCAGTGCTAGTGTTACAGAAGCCTGGCTGAGAGCTAACTATATAAACTGATGCATCACAGATAGGCCTTGGCTGCGTGCCAATGCAAGATGACGGGGTTGTTGTTTTTGTCTCTCGACAGTTGAAAGTTCATGAGAGAAACTACCCCATACATGACTTGCAGTTAGCAGCAATAGTGTTCGCACTGAAGATATGGCGACATTACCTCTATGGAGAGCGTTTTACGCTTTATTCGGATCACAAGAGCTTTATATATCTGTTCTCGTAGAAGGATCTGAACATGAGAAAGAGGCGATGGATGGAGCAATTGAAGGACTATGACTTTACTATCGAGTACTACCTGGGGAAGGCTAACGTAGTGGCTGATGCTTTGAGTCAGAAACAGGTTGAGACTACTTGCATGGCTAAACACAAGTCGCATGAGTGGAGGATGACTGACTTTGCCACAATTATGAGTATTCGCGAATCATCCTCTGAGATCAGGGTCAGTGCACAGATTTCAGTCCAGCCTGTTTAGGTTCAGGAGATCACGGAGGGACAACCTCGTGATGCGGCCTATTATATGTTCAGGGGTTGGGCGGATGACGCTTCTAATGGAGAGTGGTTACTTGATTCACAGGGTGCACTGAGATTCAGGGGACGGCTATGGGTAATAGATGATGCTGGCCTGAGACGTAGTGTGCTCGAGGAGCTACATCGTTCGAGATACGCTGTTCATTCGGGTGCCAATAAGACATACCAAGATGCTAAACGCACATATTGGTGGCTCGGGATGAAGTGGGACATAGCAGTCTTCATCCAGCGATGTGATACGTGCCAGCAGGTTAAGGCTGAGCACCAGAGACCTGGTGGACCCTTACAACCCTTATTTATACTGTAGTGGAAGTGGAAACACATAACCATGGACTTCGTCACAAGACTACCCCGTACACAGAGGAGACATGACACTGTTTGGGTAGTAGTGGATCATTTGACGAAGTCAGCCCACTTTCTTGCTTTGAGTACCAAGGATTCAGTGGAACAGTTGAGCCGTCTTTATATTAGAGAGATTATGAGGCTTCATGGCGTTCCCTTATCTATTGTGTCCGACAGAGACGTTAGGTTCACGTCCCGATTTTGGCAAACATTGCAGACTCAGTTGAGGACGAGGGTGAACCTTAGCACAGCTTTCCATCCATAGACTGATGGCCAGTCTGAGTGAGTGATCCAAGTTTTGGAGGATATGTTACGCTCTTGCGTTATAGATTTTGGTGGTAGCTGGGAGGATCATTTGGCCTTATGCAAGTTTGCCTATAATACCAGCTACCAGTCGAGCATCAGGATGGCACCCTTTGAGGCGTTGTATGGTAGGCCATGTAGATCCCCTACTTGTTGGGTCGAGACAGGTGATAGAGCAGTCTTAGGCCCCGCCTTCATACAGGAGCAGAATGAGAAGATACAGAGAATCAGACAGAATTTGAAGACTGCTCGGGACCAACAGAAGAGTTACGCAGATAACCGAAGAAGGGTCCTTGAGCTTGAGGTCGGTGACCATGTCCTCCTACGTATTTCGCCTCGGAAAGGGCAGACATGCTTCGGGATTTCAGGGGAAGCTTGCATCGAGATATATTGGGCCGTTTGAGATGCTTGAGAGGATAGGCCCTGTTGCTTATCGGTTGGCCTTATCGCCACAACTATCGGGGGTTCATAACGTGTTTCACGTTTCGATGTTGAGGAAGTATCACCCCGATCCCTCGCACGTTATTGATTGGAGGTATATTGGGTTGCGAGAAGACTATTTATACGATGAGATGCCTATAACTATCATTGATCGAGCTGTGAGGAAGTTACGCAACAAGGAGATACCTATGGTACGAGTGCGCTGGCAGTTTCATGGTGCTGAGCAGGATACATGGGAGAGCGAGGATTTCATTATCCGACATTACCCTGAGTTGATGAGTGTTGCTTCTTGACTTCTATTATCTACATCATTGTAAATTTCGATGACGAAATTTCTTATAAGGAGGGGAGGCTGTGACGACCCATAATTTGATATACAAAAATTTTTGAGCCTAATGTATGAATTTTCTGGAATTTTAGTGGAAATATATGAGTTTTTCTCAAATTTTCTAATTTTGAATTAATTATTGAAGAAAATTAGAGTGATTGGAAAAAAAAATGCAATTTTGGGGAGAAAATATATGAAATTATAAGAAAAATGTAATTTCTTGAAGAAAATGATTTTTGGGATTGATTGTTGAATTTTCAGAATAATCGTGAAATTTTTAGAATGATTAATAGAATGTGTGTGTGTGTGTGTGTGTGTGTGTGTGTGTGTGTGTGTGTGTGTGTGGATGAAAAAAAAAGAGGGCCCTGGGCAACCTCCATGCTTGACCATTCCCCCGGCCACGTGGCACGTTTTAATTCGTGCAAAAAACCTCCCAAACATCACAAATTTTGGTTTTGGTACAGAAAACCAGTTTGAACGAGGTAACTTTCAACCCTCATATCTCTTTCATCTGAGCTCGGAATTTGGCGATCTTGATGTCTTTGGAAAGAGCTCATTTCCCTCTTCAAACTTGTGCAAGCCGTTGGACTGAAACACCGGCCTGTTGAGATGAAAATCGCCGCGAAAGTTGCTGTTCATCATGAATGAACCCAGAAAAAAACCAGATCCGTGAATTCGTCCAACCTTGCGAGGCCGATAACTTATTCATTCGAAATCCGATCTTGAGGTATCTTAGCTCGTTTTGAAGCTTATAATGTCTACTTTAACTTTCATTTTATGAGAAATACCAACTGACCTCTTGAAACATGTCAAAAATGGCGTCCAAGGGGGGCTGTTCGTCACTGCGAAACCTAGAAAAATCAAACCATTGAGTTCGTCTAGTTTTGCGAGGCCAATATCTCACTCATCCGAACTTCGATTTTCAGGTAATATGACTCTTTTTGAAGCTTGTTATGTCTACTTCATTTTCTATTTTATGAAGAGTGACAAATGAGCATTGGAAGGATGTCAAAAATGACGTCGAAGTAAGCTGTCGGACATGCTAATTCGATACTTAGAAATGTTTTTGAAAATCTGCAGAAATACCGTGATTTTGTGCTCTAGGTTAGGAATTTTTAAAAATACTTAGAGATGTCTGATTTGCCTGAAATTTGGAGGATACATTCATGAAACAACTAAGAATGTTGTGTAAAAATTTGGTGTCAAATAGATAAGTCTAAGGGGGTTAAATAAGTTGTCTCTTGACTGCCTATCATATGCAATCCGGAAAACCAAAATTTCCTAATATCACCCTTGGAAAACATACTAAACGGGGTCCAAAATTCATGAAATAAAATTTTGGAGATACCTTAGGAAGTGTAGATCATAACTGTAAAATATTGCCCAAATCCGATATACGGATTGACAGCAGAAAAATTGTGAAGTCCTGCTGCGCAGATAAAACAAATAGGACCAGATTTGAGCATCTCTATGATTCCACTCAAAAACCATAGTAAATGAGATCAAAAAATGTGAAACAAAAATTTCGGAGAACACTTGAATGATTTAGATCAAATCTGGAAATTTTCACTCAAATCCAACGGTCGGCTTTATCACAAAAAATTCGGGAACTCCACTCTATAGATAGAAAGAAAAAGCCAATTGGAGGTTCTTGTTATTTCAGTTGGAAAATGTGTCAAATGATATCCAAAAATAGAAATATAAAGTTTTAGTGAATATTTGAAGGGTCTAAATAAAATCTGAAAAGTTTCATGTAAATCCAATGGTTGGATTGATCGCAAGAAAATTGACAAATTTGTTGCGTAAATTAAACTAAAAGGCATAGAATTGGTTAAGTATTAAAAAATTGGAAGTTTTGACCCAGTTGGCTTGGTTTTGACCATATTGACTAATGATGACCAACTTTGACTAAGGTGACCGAGTTTTACCGATGTTGACCAAGTTTGACTGGTTGACCAGGTTTGACCGAGTCGAATGTTGGGTCGACTAAGACCGACTAGGGGTAGTGGGATTGGAATGAAATAATATTTCATGAGGAACTGAAATTGAGTTAATATAATGCAAATTTGAGTGTATATCGCGGGACTGGACCGAGTGTCGATGGGACATTGGTGCACGGGACCCGAGGTGAGTAGACTTGCTAGTTATTATCTTAATTGTATTCCTTGCATGAAAAATGATTGAAATTGTTATCGATTGAATGGTTTCATATGTTTGAACTACATGGTTGATTTGGAATATATGTAGTCGTACACCGATAGTGAGACCATAGGCTCGAGGTCCGAGCGCAGGGTCAGGGTATTCGATGTGATTAGATTAGGCTCGAGGACCGAGCGATGGGGTTAGGGCATATGATCAGTGCGCCTTTTCCTTTTCACATTACTTCTCTATGTACATTAACGAAATATTATTTTCATGAGTGCATCTATTAATATTTTATACACATACTTTTGTATATTAATATCATACTAAAAATACTATTTTTTTATTTAAATAGAGAAGCTTATATTTATCCAACAATTCTATATGTCTAATATTAATAAATGTATATTCTTTTATACTTCCATACTAACTAATTAATTGCATACCAACGACAAATATATATATGTGTTTATATTTAAATATATACATATATGTGTTTTAAACTCAAATTTCGATTATTACGTCACTAAAATTTTCGGTATTACAATTATTACGTCACTAAAATTTCAGGTATTACAAGTGTATTTTGTAATAAAAACTGTTTTTTTATAATGCTTGTGGAGGATTATAATTTATAGATACTTTTTGTTGTAATGATAGACTTGTGGAGGATTATAATTTATAACTATTTATGACTTGTACAAATATGTTATAATAGGTTGTAAATAGGTTAAAATAGATGAAATGGGTTGTAAATAGGTTGTAGGTTATTTGGGTTAAATGGGTTGTAAACTGGTTAAACAGATTGGTAAATAAGTTATTTAAATAGGTTAAACGGGTTGTAAATGGGTTAAATAAACGGGTCATATTAGGTTAAAGATGACACAAATAAGACTTGCTAAATTTAATCATGTTAAACGTGTCATAAACGGGTGACCCGTTTATTAAATGTATCGTGTTCGAGTTTGTGTATTGTAACCCGATTAATAAACGGGTCGTGTTCGGGTTGACATATCATGACACGATTAATAAATGGGTTGACCCGTTTATGATCCGCCGACACGAATGGCCACCCCTATAAGTTATCGATTTTCAATTATATCATCATTCTTATATTATTTTCATTAATATCAATATATTAAAATGCGCGTCAAAATTCAACAACTTACCATATACGTAATGCACTAACTTACCATATTTGATAATATCAATCGAAATCTTGTACAGTCATTTCTCGTTTACTTTCGTCTTCCTCATTGCGAATGTGCCCTAGATCTTAGGTTTGTAATTGCGATCAACTGCGACTTCGTCTTCCTAATTGCCAATTTCAAGTTTTTTGGTATGTTCATTGAGTTTTTTGTTCTCATCATTGTTTTTCTTTCCTCTGCAAAACGTTTCTTTGCTCTGCAAATCATTGTTTTTCGTTTACAACTGTTGAACTAAAGCGTAGCAAGTAAGTTATATTATACATCTTTCATTCGAATGTTAGAAATATACAGAAAATTTACACAAATATATCAAAATATACCAAAATATACTCAGATTGATATAACAGGGTATGTGTATATTTTGGTATATTTTAATATATTTTTGTAAATTCTTGCAGATATTGTTTAATTAATGTATGTTTGCATGGATTGCTGTTGTTTATACTATATTTTAATTGAATTTTAGAAATATATACATGAAATATACACAAATATACAGTAATATGCTTATATATTTTAGTATATTTAGGTATATTTTTGGTATATTTCATGTTTTTATTGGCAGATATTGTTTAATTAATGTGTGTTTGCTGATTTCAACTCTCATTGCTTTCTTTTATTGAAGAAATGACAACATACATGTTGAAAAGGACAACATATTGTCCTCGAAATTTGATTTTGCTATCGTCTGATGTTAGGGAGAAGGATTGGTTTTATTTACTTGCTACGCCGGGTTATATGCTAAATTCTGTGGTACGTATGATTACAGAGTCATTATTTTTTGCTTTGAAATTGAGAAGTGTTATGTTTTTTGGTATACTGTTGTAGTTACTAATTATACACTTTGAATATTGTCATTACAGCACATTGATGTGACTTTTTTACGATTTGCGAAGAAAGGGGAAGTATAATAACAATATTAGGGTCAAGTTTACTACAACGGACAATTTTTTTGATAAGAAAATTCAATTAATATATACGAGATACGTTCACAATAAGTAAAATCGTACTATCCTGGAGGATGAGCTAGTCATTGTAGAGTACATGCTAGGGCATTACTTGCATTGCAATACAAGTTGGATTCTTTGTGGTCATATCATATTTCCAATCCATATTGTATCTAATGCTCATTGGGTACTTGGTCGTCTCGACGTATCTGACTGTTGCATCTATGTTTACAACTCACTTCGTTCTCCTACCATGGATGTTGCTGTTAATAAAACATTGCGTGCTTACGGCACATTGCTGCCACTGTTTCTTGGAATGATTGGATTTATTGATCTGCGCAATGATGTTTCAAAAAGACATGCAAGAAAAACATTCATAGTGAGTATGGTGAATGATTTTCCATGCCCAATAGACTGGTAATTTTGTTCACCTTGACTTTATATGTAAGTATTATACCTATACTTTACATGATTTTTAATACAATTGATGGGTTTTTTTTGTATATTTGTCGTGATTGCGGCATCTTCATGTCTTATTTTGTCGAATACTTGATTCACGAGAAAACAATTTCATCAGAATTTAATGTTGAAATTTATTAGCAAAGACTCGGTTTCTTATTATATACACATGGCAGAAAAAAATTAGACGGAATCGAGAGCGAGAACAAAGAAACAGGAAGATGGTTTGAGGCAATTTGAGGAGGTACTTTGATATTTTTTTTCTATAGCAATCTGTAGTTTTATGTATATGGAAAACTATTTTTTTTATAGAAAACATATTCAACAGTATACAAAATTTTTGTATATATTTTAGTGTATTCGTGTATATTTTAGATTGTGTGTATATTTTGGTATATTTTTATATATGTAATTCATACAGGCTTGTTATATTGATTGTACATGAGTAAATATATATTAATATACATGAGACTATTATAGGAGATATACAATAGAAGCATTTGTGTATAACTGATAAAATATGTTGGTATATTATTGAATATTTTTAGTATATTTCTTGCATACAACTTGTTATTGATTGCAACTAGTAAATATACAAGAGATTGTTGCACGTACATACAACCAAAACAACATAGTTGTCATTACAGGTATGAACACTGTTGTAAGTAATTGCAAATTTGCAATTAAATAAATTAACATAGCTGTCATTATAGGCACATACAACCAAAGCATTTGTGTATACAAGAGACTATTGTAACTTGTGTATACATGAGATTGTTACATGGAAAATACAACAAAAGCATTTGTTTATAACTGATGAATATTTTGGTATATTTTTGAATATTTTGGTGCATTATTGAATATTTTTAGTATATTTTTTGCACACAATCTGTTAAGTTGATTGTAACTAGTAAATATACAAGAGACTATTGCAGGCACATACAACCAAAACAGACTGTATATAGGAAATATATATTAATATGATGAAAATATAAAAAATATTTTCTAAAATTTGATTTCAGATGTAAATTTACTTTTAGTATATTAACTAAAATTTCATTGAACATCATGAATGTTGTATTGAGTGGTACCAGCACACTATCCACGCAAAATCCCTCATATCTGATTGAATCAACCCATACCCCACTGCGATGAACTAAAATTGGAATCTTATCAATAATCATTTGACAAAAAGACAGAAAAGTCAATACGTCACATGTTTTGAAGTAATACATGAACGAATATACACGGAAAGTTGTTATTTTGGTATATTTTGGTATATTCTAGATACAAAAAGTTGCTATGCTGATTGGAAATGATACAACTCAATACATAAAGAATTGAAAAACAGATTACGAATCAAATCTATATTATATACCTATTGTTTTGCAATATACTGCTGATTTTGTATAATAATTTAATGTATAGTTTTTGATTTTTCGAGAGTCTCATCATTAACATTCTGTATATTCTGAATGATTTGGAGATTAATGAAATTACATTTCAAAATTTATGAAAACATCATATCTGTATAAAAAAAATGCAAATCGATCATAGAAATATATTTATAATCACAGAAATATCATCGACTTCTGATTCAGTTCGTGTAGCTCAATATCTTCAGCCTTTCTGTTGCACCGTTTTTTCTACTACTCGTGCTGCTAGATCATTTCTATGTGTTTCCTGCAATGTCGATCGTCTTCTATTTAATACTTTCTATTTCGTTTTTTTTTTTCTAATTTTGCTCTTGATTTCCCGCAATTGTCTAGTTCGAAATGGCAATGTCCTATATATACACGATTTTTATGCGTTTTATAAACAATGACATTTTTGTAATTAATTTTTAATTATATGTATAACATTAAAATATGTGGTATATCTGTAATATATTTTTAAATATTGTATACATACATATTTTTTCGAAAAAAATAGATCATCTAGTGCGCGGTGATACTAAATGACACCCAAAATGGGTGTCTGACATCGTCTTCACACCCATTGGGCATTAGGTAAGCCCTTATTGAATGCTATAAGGGACACTCGTAGTATTTTCACTAATTGATGGGATTATGCATTGTTCAACTGTCATAACCTCCCATTTAGGATGTTGTTCATTATGACGCTTAATGGGCTTTTACTTGGCACTCATCAAGCGTCAGACGATATCAAATCTGACATCGTTTAAGGCATTAACAATATCAAAGTTTAATAAATCATTCACATTATCAATTTCATTATTCATATTTATTTATTAAACTCTCACTTACAATGTTATGCAATTATTAGACTATACTATATGAGTCTG
>JAJIYU010014035.1:0-13551 GCA_030144865.1 Tinospora cordifolia
CTGAGCTATGTGCTCACCCCTTCCTCTTTTATTTTTCAGGAAATTAAATTATGAAGGTTATGGAAATTAGATAGTTTTTGATTTAGCAAGTTTCTATTTTCTTAAAAGTTTGCTTTCAATGTAAGGGCATATTGCCCAATTTTGAATAAGACTTCCTCTCAAAGTTAATATTTTTATTTTGAGATCATTGATCAACAATGTAATAGTATACAAAATTGTATACTTTCTTTTATTTTTAAAGAAGTTGAATTTTTCTTTACCTTAATTGCCTTGATTTTATCAGATGTGAATTTGTACTATTGAATTTATTCTAAGGCATGTGGTATTGAGAAAATAGAAAGTCAAGTGTGTGTCACTTGTAAAGTAACACCGGCCCGACTCGCCAATTGGTTAAGTCTACCGTCAAAATAATGGTGGTTGTCCAAGACTCAAGGAATGTGGGGGTTGGGGTGTTACAGCCAGTACCTCAGGAATGTCAAAGGAATCTAGAGGACCTGGAAGATGAAAGTCAGAAGAAGATGCTGCTAGATTTGCAAAAGCTCCCGATCATTGGTACCAGGAGATGGAGGAGTTACTAAATTTGCTAAACGTGATAGGTTCACGACAAGTGGCATTAGCCACACACCATTTCAAAAGACTAGCCCGTGGATGGTGGAGAATGATGTAGATGGATACCAACACTGACGTTGCGACCATAACTTGGGAAGAGTTTAGAGAAAAATTTTATGACAAATTCTTTTCGGAGGCAACTCTGAGAAAGTTGCAAGAAGACTTTGTGAGACTAAATCAGAGTGATCTCACAATAACTGAATACGAGAGGAAATTTACTAAGCTGGCCAAATTCTCTCAAGAATTGATCCGGGAAGAAAAGATGAAAGCCAACAGATTTGCATAGGGTCTCAAGATCGAGATTCGAAAGGTTATCATGACGTTGGGCCTCTGAACCTATAAGGAAGATGTTGAATGGGCACTAATTTTGGAGTAAGAGCTCAACCTGGAGCAAAGGTTGAGGGGAAAGAACAAGAGGCCTGGGAATGAAAATAACCAAGGGGCTCAGAAGAAAAGTAAGAATGGTGGGAATGCACCACAGAAATAGGGACAAAACAACGATGAGGCATGGGAGCAGGCTATGAGGCTGGCACTGTGCTTTATAAGCAGACAAAGGGGGCATCTTGCTAAAAACTGCCCAACAACATTAGTTTAGGTTCCCAAACAACAACAACAACAGCAAAACACCTATGGAGGAGGTCAGAATGGGCGCCTATCAGGGGCAAAACCAAGGCTGTGGTCAGAAACAGGCTATAGTGTTCGTGGTTGAGGTCCAGGAAGACCAGGTTCCTATAGTAGAAGGTATGTTCCTGTTATTTAATGTTGTTGTGAAACTATTGTTTGACTCGGGTGCCTCTGAATCCTTTGTTTCTAAAGAACTAGCTGATAGGTTACAACTTGTGACAAAAACACTACCTGTAACTTTGAATGTGTCTACACTAATAGGGACCACAGTGACTTCAAAAAGAATGCATAGTTGAAACCTAAGGTTTGGGGATAAACTTTTAACAATTGACCTATATACCCTACCATTCTATGGCTATGATGTAATCTTGGGGATGGATTGGTTAGATCAGTACTATGCCTCGATTGATTGTCCTAAGAGACAGGTGACCATAACATTACCTTCTGGGGAGATCTTCAAGATTGACTACAACTCCTGTTCTAGTTACCCCAACTCCTGGTGTTACTTACATACTCTATACTGATGCTTCGCTGAGTGGGCTTAGAGCAATGTTGATGCAGGAAAGACAAGTAGTTGCTTATGCTTCGAGACAACTGAAGGTCTATGAGAGAAATTACCCAACTCATGACATAGAGCTAGTGGCTATTGTGTTTTCCCTAAAGATTTGGAGACACTACCTTTATGGAGAGAAATTTGAGCTATTTTCAGATCACAAGAGCTTGAAGTACATCTACAGCCAAAAGGAGTTGAGCTTCAGGCAACGGAGATGGATGGAATTCTTGAAAGACTATGATTTTCAACTAAACTACCATCCGGGGAAGGCCAATGTGGTGGTCGATGCTTTAAGTAGGAAGTTCAACAAGCAGGAGGAAGAAAAAGGCCAGATGTACCAGTTGATTGAAGATTTTAGGTTGGGTGTAAACCTTAATGGAAAAGAAGCATGTCTTTACAATATGTTTTGCAGACCGAACCTATTACATCAAATCCGAGATGAACAGAAGCAAGACAAATGGTTTGCTCAACTAATTGAAGGAGTTACGCAAGGAAAGCATACTGATTTCAAGATGGATGTTGAAAACATCCTAAGGCTTGGAGAAAGGATATGTGTACCTCAGTAGGGACAGAGCAAGTAGGTCATACTGGATGAAGCTCATAAGACTAAGTACACCATGCACCCTGGTGGGGAAAAGATGTACCAGAACCTCAGGAAAACCTACTGGTGGAGAGGAATGAAAATGGACATAACTGAATATATTTCTAAGTGCTTAACATGCCAACAAGTGAAAGCAGAACACCAAAAACCCTCAGGAATGTTACAACCACTCCCAATCTCTAAATGGAAGTGGGATAACTTTGCCATGCACTTCATCAGTGGTTTACCCAGGAACTAAAAAGGAGAGAAGACATTGTTTGGGTGATAGTGGATCGTCTCACCAAAGTGGCCCATTTCTTGTCAATCAGATTCATAGACCAAGTCAGCAAGCTGGGAGAAATCTATATGAAAGAAATAGTCAAACTACATGGTGTACCCAAGTCTATTGTGTCTGATAGAGACTCTCGCTTCACTTCACAGTTGTGGCAGAGTTACAGAAGGAGATGGGTACTAAGCTTACCATGAGTACAACCTTTCACCTTCAAACGAATGGTCAGTCTGAGAGAATTATCCAAATTTTGGAAGATATGTTGAGGGCTTGCATTCTAGACTTCAAGGATAATTGGAGCAAGTACTTACACTTGGCAGAGTTTGCCTATAACAACAGTTATTTGGGAAACATAAAAATGGCTCCATTCGAAGCTCTTTATAGAAGACCCTACAGATCACCTACCTGTTGGGCTGAACTTGAAGATCAAGTATTAACTAGGCCAGACATGGTGGAAGAAACAAGCAACCAAGTCAAGTTAATACAGAGTAGACTGATTGTTGCATAGAGTCATCAAAAGAGCTACGCTGACAAAAGGAGAAGACCATTAGAGTTTCAAGTTGGGGACAAAGTATTCTTGAGAGTCAGTCCTCAGAAGGGTATTAAAAGGTTCGAATTCAAAGGGAAGTTATCTCCAAGGTTTGTAAGACCCTTTGAAATACTTAGAAGAATTAGAGAATGTGCGTATGAGTTGGATCTACCAAACCGGATGACTTGAACACATAACGTATTCCATGTATCCATGTTGAGGAAATACGAACTTGACCCTTCTCACATCATTCACTGGGAGGAAGTGAATATTCAAGATGATGCTACATGCGAGGAAACAGTAGTCTGAATCCTTGACCACAAGGTACAAAATTTAAGAACAAAGGATATCCCATTAGTGAAGGTGCTGTGGAAACATCACGGGGTAGAAGAAGCCACATCGGAACTCAAAAGTGAAATGAAGACCAAGTACCCGCATCTGTTCACAAGGAATACCTAAATATATATAAATTTCGAGGATGAAATTTTTTCTAAGGAGGGTAGGTTGTAACATCTCAAAAAATTCATATGAAATTTTTATTTTTACTTAGAAAATTATACAGAATTGACGAATGAGAATTTTGGCAAGTCATAGTTGACCCCAATGAGAAATAAAAATCAATTTAGTGGATTTTTGGAAGAAAATATATGAAAATAATGCATAAAATGGGAAATCATAGCCCAAAATACAAGGATATGTGGGATTTTTGATGAAAATAGGATTAGAAAGTCAATTGGGATCGAGATTTAGAAAAAAATTCGAAACGAAAGTAAGAAACTCAGTTGAAACACCAAAAACAAACTCAAAATGCTGTGAACCGTAGATCTGGAATATAATCTCATCGTCCTATGGCCAAGATCAGATCCGCATGTACGCACGAGAACACCGAATCAAAAAGATCGAACGGCTAGAGATCTGCGTGCATAACTCGAGGAAGATCGTGTGGCCTAGATGAAATTCGTTGATTGCAAAATCGGATGCGCACACTGTGATCGAGGATCATCAACGGTCAAGATCGAAGGTGCGTAGTTGATTGCGAAATCGTGCTGCACTTGAGGATCATCCAACGATCTAGATCGAAGTTGTTTTGGCTGATCATGAACGTTGATGCAATCGAGGACCATCAGACAGTCCAGATCAAAGCTGTTTTGATTTAGATCACGATCGTCAATGCGTTCAAGGAAATCCTATGGCTGTGATAAAAAATTTGAATTCCTTTGATTTATCCATGATTAATCCAACAGTTATGATCAGATTCGAACGCGTGTCTCGAGGAAAATCCAAGGAACCATATTAAATCTATAAAATAAATTACAAAAAATATGTTAAAATTATGAAAAATATGAAATTAAATCCAAAAATTTGAAAAAATTGTTTCTAAATTTAGAAAATATTTCTAAAATCCAGAAAAAATCTGAAAAATACTAATTTTGCTCTAAAAATTAGAAACTACAAAATTAGGTAGAATTAGGGTGTTTTATTCATAGCAGGACACGAAAACTTTCTATTTTTTTCCCTTGGGAAAACTATATAAACCTCCCTAGGCTCATAATTTCATTCATTCCAAAGAATAAGAGTTGAATGCTCCTCTTGTTTTCTCAAAGCCTTCTTCTTGGCACCTTTTCCCATCTTCTCTTTTTGTGTGTATGAAAAGTTCTTCTCTCGAATTTGGGGAATTAAGTTGGGTGATCTTCATTGGCACTAGTACACGGGAGGGAAAATTGCTGCCGAAATTTTGGAAGAAAAGCGTCACAAGGTGGAAGTGATTTCTAGAACACCCTTCTGTTCTTATTTAAATTCATGGCATGATCATTGTTTGTGTGGTTTTCACTAAATTCAAAGATTATCAACTTCAGTTCTAGAATTTTTAATGTTTATTTCAATATTTCAGTTTTGATTCATGTTTGAGCAATCATATCATCCATGCCATATAGTATCACGCTTAGGCTTTTAAATTAAAGTATGATGCATGTTTTATGAGTGTTTCATAAATTGATTTTGTATGTTCTGAATTTTAGTTTGATTGCATATTTTGAAATATATTTTATCTTGATATGAGAATTTAAACAAGGATGATGGAGATAATAACCACGTACCATCATAGTGGTCATGGTGCCACTATGGATGTTATTTTCATATGATTAGTTCATATGGTTTTAAGACAAAAGTACTTGGTTGGTGGGTAAGTTCCCTTGAAGTCCAAAAGTCCAATGAAATTGGCTAAGAAGAGCTATATTTCACTCTAAGGAGGTATTTTGTTAAGAACATCAAGGGCTTAAAAAAAAAACCCTTTTGGTCTTAGACTCAACTAAAACAAATTGTTGTTTGAAACGCTTAATGTTTGCAAGTGTTTGAATTATGATTGTGTTATGAGTTTGAATATGAAAGATGGTTGTTCGAAAATGATCCACTAGGTTATGCGCTCATTCCTTCCTATCTTATTCTTCAGGAACATGAAATCTATGAAGTAGTTGAACATGGATAGGTCTTTTTGCAAGTTTTTGCCTTATTATTATTATTTTTAGAATTTAAGGGCATGTTGCCCATAGTTTTTATGCTTTTCTACTGAAAGATATTTTTGAAGACTTTTATTGTAATTATTAGTTTTTTTTAAGAGTTTAGTACTCTCAATTTCTATTATGAATAAAATAGTTTGAATTTTTTTTTATCTCTTTTAATTTGCCTTGATTTTATTGAAAGATTTGTATTCTTGAATTTTGTACAAAGGCATGAGATATTGAAAAGAAACGAACAAGTGTGTGTCGCTTGTAATGTAGCACCGGCCCAACCCGTGGTTTTGTTAAGTCCACTGGCAAGAGAATGGTGGCAATGTAAACTGCTTAAAGAGATACATGGGTTGGGGTGTTACACCATAACATATTATTTTTCATTTGCCAGCCCATAATTTGCACCCAAAAATTTCTTAAAATCTTTCAAATTAATTCGCTTAATTATTTTATTTAATTTCATTAAACGTATTTATTTTTAATTATTTGACAAAATTATGGGGTATTACAATCCTATAGACATACCTCCACATAGAATGGCTCTAGTGGAACTGATCGAGTTGAAGTCTCAACTAGACGAGCTTCAGGAGAAAGGCTTCATTAGGCCGAGTGAGTCACCCTTGGGAGCTCTCGTCCTGTTTGTAAAGAAGAAAGATGGTTCCATGAGGCCATGGGTCAATTATCGATTGTTGAACCAGGCAACCATAAAGAACAAGTACCCCCTACTGAGGATTGATTACCTATTTGATCAATTGAGTGGAGCCACTCATTTCTCGAAGATTGATCTTAGGTCAGGATGTCACCAACTGAGAATCAAGAGTCTGCTATACACAAGACAACCTTCAGGACACGATATAGACACTTCGAGTTCACAGTGATTCCCTTTGGTTTGACCAATGCCCTAGCAACATTCATGGATTTAATAAATCGAGTATTTAGACAATACCTTGATCAATTTGTGGTGGTATTTGTGGACAACATCCTGATTTTCTCTAAGTTAGAAGTTAAACGCTTAGAACACTTGTGGTCAGTGTTGGAGACCCTTAGAAGGCACCAATTATATGCCAAGTTTAGCATGTGTGAATTTTGGATGAAGATGGTCAAGTTCCTTGGCCACGTAGTATAAGCAGATGGCATCTATGTAGACCAAGAGAAGGTGGAAGCTGTCATGGACTAGAAACAACAAAAGATAGTTACAGAGATTAGGAGTTTCTTAGGCTTGGTTGGATACTATAGGAGATTCATCTAAAACTTCTCCAAACTAGTAGAACCTATGACCAAGTTAACTAGGAAAGAAGTTAAATTCACCTTGTATGAGAAGTGCAAACAATCATTCCAAGAACTAAAAAGGAGATTGATTTTAGCCCCTATCTTAGTCACTCCAACCCATGGTGTCACTTATGTCATGTATACAAATGCTTCATTGAGTGGACTACGAGTAGTCTTGATGAAAGAAAAGCAAGTAGTCGCTTATCCTTCGTAACAGTTGAAGGTCCATGAGAAGAATTACCCTACTCATGACCTAGAGTTAGCAGCTGTTGTATTTGCCATAAAGATTTGGAGACACTACCTTTATGGTAAGAAATTCAATCTATTTTCATATCACAAGAGCTTGAAGTACATCTACATCTAGAAGGAGTTGAACCTTAAGCAATAGAGATGGATGGAGTTGTAATAGCGTAAAATTTTGTGCTAAATGAAATGAAATGATAAATGAAGACCAATTTATTTCCAGAATCAATTAGTAAGTTTAAATTTGTTCAAAAACCTCTCAGGGGAGTAAAATTCAAGAAAACAGAACGAAATGAAATGAAATGAAGAGAAGTGAACGCCTCAAAAGGTTTAGGCATTCAAAATTCATTTCATTTGCTCAATTAAGAGTTCATTTACTTGGTGTAACACCCCAACCCCCTAGAAATAGGTTTAATCTCAACCATGACGCGGGTTGGGTCCTATGTTACATTTACAAGTACACAACTTGCATCTGGATTCCTTTATTCTAACTCTTATTGAACAGTTCATGAGTGCCTCACCCAATTTGATCAATTTTAAATTCAATAAGGCATTATAAGTAGAAAAATGAATATTTATAACTCTTTATTTATTAAAGAAAATTAAGAAGTAGATTATTGAATTCATAATCAAGAGTACATAATTCAAAATTTTAAAATACAAATTCAGCAAAAGTCAAATAAATCTAAATGGGCAATATGCCCTTGTATTGAAAAGAGAAACTTTCCAACAATAGCTACTATCAAATTTCCATTGCCATCATATTCAATTTCCTAGAAATGTTAAAAAGAGAGGGGTAACCACATAGCCTAGTGGATCATCCATCAAACAACTATCCAAATTCACAGACTTTCAAACATTAAGTGATTCATACATCAAATTGGTTCAAGTTGACGTTATGATTGAAAGGAATTCTACTCCCTTGATATTCTTAATTTAGATATCCTTGTTTAGGGTGGAATGACATTTCTTTGTTATTTTCCATTGGATGCCACATACCAAGTATCCCTTAGTTGCACTTTGCAAGCACACACTCCAAGCATGTGTTAAGAACACCTATAGCACCTATACGGGTCACTATGACAATATGTGGTTCTCATCTTCACTTTCTCATGTTTAAAATCACATAATCATGATACTAAATTAGAATATTAAATCTCAGAATTTAAACATTTAAGAAAGCATGAAAACACACATCGCAATATTGAAAACTTAAAAGCAAACCTAAGCATGGTTTCTAGGCATTATATGATCTCATGAATGACTAAAAACATGCAAACATGCTAAAACTAAATAAATCACATTGTAAACTAAAAAATAAATATGCATGAACATGCTAGGAACTTGAAATAATAAGATAGAAGTTCTAAAAATCTCCCCCACTTTAATTCAAGATTCTTGTTGAATCTGACAGAGGTTCCCATTATTTACCACTTTCAAAACTTCAAGAACTTTCAACAACCAACAACAACACTCAAAACAACTCACCAGAGGACTGAAATTAAAGCTTCTCACTTATGAACATAAGAAAAGTGAGAAGAGATACCAAGAAGAGGGCTTAGAGCAAGTAAAGGGGTAAGTGTCAACTCTTTGCTTTGGGATGAGAAGAATGAAAATATGAAGGGGTTTATATAGATGTTCAAGAGAACTAGGGGGATGTCTTGGTCAATCTTGGGCAGCTCATAAAGTTTGGTCAAGTTTTCAAACAAAAGGGGACGGTTTGCATAAAGAGGGCAAGTGTGCTCATGGTTGGCAAGTGGGACCGCTATGGCTTCATAATTGAAAAGATATGAATATAATCTTGTTTTTCAACTATATGTGAACACAAAAGATGTTTAAATCATAATATAATTGAAATGGGACATCCCATATGTGCTCATGGCAACTTTCTTTTTGGTTTCCTTGCTTGTTCATCGCATAAACACATAAGGAATATTTTTCCATTCTATTATTTCTTGGACATCAAGCAAGGGTATACACTATCAGATTTGAAGGGACATCATATAATAGTCAAAGATGCTCATCTTGGTTCCAAGAAACTATCTAAATAGGGTTGCTCATATGTGTGCACACATACACTTAAATGGTTGGGCCGGTTTTGGCTTAAGTGGGTGTAGGTGTACACAAACAAGTGGGGCTCTACATGGAATCATGTCTTATGCTTTCTAGACCATATAAAACGTCCACTAATGTGGGTGTACTGAATCATTTGTTTGAGACATGGGATCCTTTTACAAGGATTCAAATAAAGGAAACATCCCGTGGAGCTTTGGGTAGGGTGAGGGTACATGTGATCATGGTGTTCCATCGATGTGACTTGCACATGCTTAGAACCCACTGAAGGCACATGAAAAAAATTAAGAATTTCAATAAATAGTTTGGCCAAATTAGTTTTCCTTTACTTTCCTTATTTAGAATCCACTGAAGGCACTATGAAATGAAAATCCAAATCTTGGCTAATTGTCCTAACTTTTGGATATAATGTTAATTTTGTTAGTTCATGTCATCCCATTTTGTTTTGGTTATTTTGATTCCCCGAAGTACCCTAAATGCCAATTATTTGTAATTTGGACCCCCTAAAGGACGCTTGGCAAATGAAAACCTTAATCTTGACCAATTATTCTAATTTTTGGATATGTTGTCCAATTAGTTAATTTATGTCACCTTACTTCGTTTTAGGTTGTTTTGCATCCCTAAGGGTCACCAAATGAGACTTTTGCAAACCTACTAAATTTAGCCCCAAAATGAGCTCGATTTCATTTTGCACCCAATTTCACTAAATTGATCTTGAATTTCATTTAATTAAATACAAAGTTTTCAGGGTATTACAACCTATCCTCCTTAGAAAAGTTTCATCCTCAAAATTTACATATAATTAAGGATTTCTAGTGAACAGGTGTGGATACTGTCTTCATCTCACTTTCGAGTTTCCAAGTAGCTTCTTCCACCCTATGATGTTTTCACAGTACCTTCACCAATAAGATATTTTGTTCGTAGTGTCCATACTTTATGGTCGAGGATTCTGACCATTGTTTCCTCGTAAGTTGCATCATCTTGAAATCATTCAATTTGGTAGGTTCAACTCATAAGCGCATTCCTTGATTCTTCTAAGTATTTCAAATGGCTTGACAAACCTTGGAAATAACATGTCTTTGAATCTAAACCTCTTGGTGCCCTTTTGAGGACTAATTCTCAAAAACACCTTCTCCCCAAGTTGGAACTCTGGTGGTCTTCTCCTCTTATTAGCATAGCTCTTTTGATGACTCTGTGCTATAGTTAGCCTCTTTCGTATCAACTTGACTTGGTTATTCATTTCTTCCACCAAATCTGGTCCAGTTAATACATGATCCTTAAGTTCAGCCCAACAAGTAGGTGATTTGCAGGGTCTTCCATAAAGAGCCTCGAATGGAGCTATCTTAATACTTGCCTGATAACTATTGTTATAGGTAAACTCTTTAAAGTATAAGTATTCGCTCCAATTCCCCTCAAAGTATAAAACACAAGACCTCAACAAATCCTTTAAAATATGGATAACTCTCTCAGATTGATCATCCATCTGAGGGTGAAATGTTGTACTCATGGTGAACTTAGTACCCATTTCCTTTTGTAGAATCTGTCAAAACTATGAAGTAAAGTGAAAGTCTCTTTCAGACACAATAGTCTCGGGCAGAAACCTAATGATTTCTTTTACATAAATTTCTCCAAGCTCACTAACTTGGTCTGTGGATCTAATCAGCAAGAGGTGTGCTACTTTGGTGAGATGATCCACAATCACCCAAACAGTATCTTTTCCTTTCTGATTCTTGGGCAAACCATTGACAAAATCCATGGTAATGTTATCCCACTTCCATTTAGGGATAAGGAGTGGTTGTAACATTTCAAAGGGTTTTCGACGTTCTACTTTTATTTGTTGACAGGTTAAGTATTTAGAGATATACTTAGTCACGTGTCTCTTCATCCCTCTCCACCAACAAGCCTTTCGAAGGTTCGGGTACATCTTACCTCCACCTGTATGCATCGTATACTTGGTCTGATGAGCCTCATCCAATATGGTCTGCTTGCTCTATCCATTCTAAAGTACATGAATCCTTTCCCTCAGTTTTAGGATATTCTTAACATCTAACTTGAAGTCAGTATGCTACCCTATGTAACTCCTTTGATCAGACTAGTGAGATATTTGTCTTGCCTTTGTTCATCCCGAATCTAGTGCAGAAGATCTCGTTGGCAAGACATAACATAGAAGTAGGCTTGTTTTTCATTTAGAGTTACACCTAGCCTAAAGTTATCAATCAACTAGTACATCTAGCCTTTTTCTTCCTCCTATTTGTTAAACTTCCTACTCAAGGCATCAACCACTACATTGCCTTCCCCGGATGGTAATGCACCTGGAAATCATAGTCTTTCAAGAACTGCATGCATCTCTGTTGCCTAAGGTTCAACTCCTTCTAGGTTTAAATGTACTTGAAGCTCTTATAATCTAAAAACAGATCAAATTTCTCAACATAAAGGTTGTGTTTCCAAATCTTCAGGAAAATATAATGGTTGCAAACTCTAGGTCGTGAGTAGGATGATTCTTCTCATAGACCTTCAGTTGTTGCTAGGCACAAGTGACTACTTATCTTCCTTGCATCAGTACTGCTCCCAGTCCACTCAGTAATGCATCAATATAATGGGTAAAGGTAACACCATGGGTTGGAGTGACTAGGATAGGGTTCATAGTTAATCTCTTCTTTAGTTCTTGGAATGATTGTTTGGACTTCTCATCCCTATAACACCCCAACCCCTATATCTCTAAGCATTGGACATGACCACCATTCTCTTAACAGTGGACTTAACCAACTGGCAGATCGGGCTGGTGTTACTTTATATGTGACGCACACTTGCTCTTCTCTTTTTCAATATCTCGTGCCTTTGTATAAAAATTCAAGGATACAAAATTTTCACTTTAATAAAAATCAAGACAAATTGAAAGTAAAAAAGAAATTCAAACTTATTTAATCATAAAAGAAAGAAAAAAAATTTAAAGTTGTATACTTCTCAAAGAAAAGTTAATTATTACAGTGGAAAAATTCAAAATACTTTTCAATAGAAAAACATAAAAACTTTGGGCAACATGCCCTTAAAAATTCTTAAAATATAATGTAAAAACTTTCTAAGGACGATCCATGTTCAACTACTTCATATGTTTCACGTTCTTGAAAAATAAGAAAAGAAGGAGTGAGCACATAGCCTAGTGGATTATTTTTGAACAACCATCTTTCATATTCAAACTTACAACACAATCATAATTCAAACATTTATAATCATTAGGCGTTTCAAACAACAATTTGTTCTAGTTGAATCTCAGACCAAAAGGGCCTTTAATTCCTTGATGCTCTTAACTAAGTAAATAGGGCCCACTCGGCATCAACCCATTAGTGGCATGTGTCGGCATCAACCCATCACAGGTGGTGATTCACAAGGTACTGTGGTACACGACCTTCAAGTACTTAGGTTTGAAAGCCATATGACCTAACTCATATGAAAAGAACATCCATAGTGTCGCCTTTACCCCTATGATGGTACGTGGTTATTATCACCATTGTCTCAGCTTAATTCTTATAACATGTATCTCATAAAATAAATTTCAGAATATGAAATCAAACTAAAATTCAGAATATACACAATCAATTCATGAAACACTCATAAAATGTGCATGTAACACCCCAACCCCCACATTCCTTGAGTTTTTGGACAACCACCATTATTTGACAGTGGACTTAACCAATTGGCAGGTTGGGCCGGTGTTACATTACAAGTGACACACACTTGACTTTCTATTTTTCAACACCACATGCCTTGGAATAAATTTATTACTACAAATTCACATTTAATAAAATCAAGGCAATTAAAGGTAAAGAAAAATTTAACTTCTTAATTAATAAAAGAAAGTACATAACTTTGTAAACTATTACATTATTGATCAATAATCTCAAAATAGAAATATTAACTTTCAGCGGAAGTCTTATTCAAAATTTGGCAACATGCCCTTACATTGAAAGGAAACTTTTAAGAAAATAAAAACTTGCTAAATCAAAAACTATCTAATTTTCATAGCCTTCATAATTTAATTTCCTAAAAAATAAAAGAGGAAGGAGTAAGCACATAGCTTAGTGGATCTTTATCAAACAACCATTTTTCAATCTCAAAGCAATAGCACATCCATAATTCAAACACTTGCATACATTAGGCGTTTCGAACAACCATTTGTTTAAAGTTGTGATTTAGACCAAAAGGGTTTTTGAAGCCCTTGATGTTCTTTACTAAGTGCCTCCTTAGAGTGAAATGTGGCATCACATAGCCAATTTC
>JAJIYU010014036.1:0-13492 GCA_030144865.1 Tinospora cordifolia
CATGGGGAGGTCGTCGGGGATAGGTGATTTGGAAGTCTTGCTTTAGATATTTCACTGGATTATTGTAACATGTTTTCATTGGTTTAATTTCAATTGTTTTATTTTTCGATGACTTTCCTCGTGTGACAAATTGGTTTAACTGAATAGTTTGAAAAGTATTTCCGCTGCTTTACCTAAGATTTATTTGAAAAACTTACTATGATTTTCTATATTGTACATGGCATCTTTATGGACTTAGACTTGAAAATTAAAGATTACGAACTGTATTTTGAAGAAAAGATATTTTCGACAGAAGAAAATTTTAGTAGCATCTCGATTTTCATCGGGCAACGATCCACACGTGATGTAACACGTGAACGGAGGTCCGGTTAAAAATCGGAGTGTTACAATTTATTTTGTGGAGTCCACAACGACTATATTTGTAGGCCCAATCAAGCATCTTCTATGAGGAATTTATAGAAATTATCATTTTTAAAAAGTTATTATAAAAATATTTCTATTTTTAAAACTTTTCACTTATATCAACTTTTACAAAATATTTATATTTCTATAAATTTTTCTATATACAAGAAGAAGAAGAAGAAGAAGAAGAAGAATGTCGATGAAGACTTGAAAATGAATGTCAATCAAACTAAAACTAATTCTGCATGTGAGAACCATTTTTTAGTTTTATCAGATTTGACCCTAGTTTTCTTTCTTTCGATTTTTGTTGGAGTTATTTTTTCTTGATTGCATGGATTTTGTAAAAGCCTTGTAGAGTTTCTATTGCAAGTGTATTTATTGATCAACCAAAATTGTGGATTTGAGAATGGAAATGTAGTGTGCGTGGGTTTTGTAGGGTACTTATATAAAAGAGTTTTATTAGATTGACAATTTGACTTGAAGGCTTTAATTGGATTTTTCTTTACAGAATGAAAGATTGAACTTTTTTCTATTTATTATGTAAAGATTGGGTGAGTTGCAAAAATAACAAGCTATTGAAATAAAAAATATATAATGTGCACTTAAGGTGTAAAATAAAATGTCTATAAAGATTGAGTTGTAGAAGATGAATGAGTTGCAAAGGTTCAATAAATACTATTTCAATCATATTCCAACAATATTTTAACCAATAAACAATGTATTTATATTGAGTTTAATATGTTTAATGCAAAAGTAATGGTTATTTTTATGATATTTTATTTTTATGCATTCTTTTGCTTTAGATGCAAAACTTTTTCATAATTTTATATAGTACTTGTATATGTATTATATATCATGAGTATACATAAATAAATAATGGGATCGTCATCTCACTTGATATTTGATATTTAATGAAGTTATATTCAAATTTTCCTTTAGCTTATCAATTAATATTACAAGTAATATCTTGAAGTTGGTTGTTTTCAAGATTAGCATGCCATCCACTTTAAAACTTTCATATCTTGTTTCATTAACAAATACTTGACTATGCTAAAATAAAATTTGTATAATATCTACTAATATTTGCAATTTATCCATTATTTGCGAGATATATAAAACCTTTTGTTTCTTATATATCATAGTAACTATATATATGCAGTATACAATTTGTATATTACTTGTATACATTTCTCCTATATCCTAAAATTGCAGTTATATCATAAACTATCTCTATAAGACATTATCATGTTTTATCATACACCTTCAATACACTATTTACTCAAAGACACAATAGTTTGTCAGTTTCTAGAAGAGATTATACAAACTTTGAAAAGAATAATTATATTTATAATTATGATTTAGCTCAATCTATTTGTTCATTTACAATTTTTTTCTTTTATATTGTCAATTTTTCTACAACTAGTTATTTGAAGAGTTTTGACTTTTTGCCTTTAACAAGAAATTGAAAACTTTTTTTGGCAGACAAGGGTTCTGATTATTCATTTCATACATTAGTTTCTATGTCTTTGAAAATAAATTTTCATTACTATATTTTTAGTATGCATCACATGTCCCACGACATAATTTTTGCTTGAAAAGTAATATGTTTTAGAATTCTGATACTTTTTATATTAACTTTCCATTACTTTTGTATTAAAGAATAAAATTAAATATTAAAATGACATTTATACCTTCAATCGCCATCTTTTCTTCTCCACAAGCCTATGTTTTGCTCACAAATGATGGAGAAAATTGAATTGCACAAGCAAGGGCTAGGTTTTGTTACCCTTTTATAGATCTCTTTTCATCAGTATGATTTGTCGCCGTGGCAATGACAAGTGCGAGTGATAGAGTAGCCACACGAAGAGTTAGTGGCAGTGTAATAGGGGATGGGCCGTATAGTGGCAATGGAGTAGCATGGTAAAGGTGGTGAGGAGAGGCTGCAATATTGCCAGAAACAAAGGGACTACAACGATTAACAATAGTAGCAATGGTTGCAATAGGTTGGGAGTAGCAAATGCAGCAAGGCATTGCAACAACGGTGGTGGCGAACAAGTTTAGTACAATGGCAGTTAACGAAATCTCTAGTGATCGATCAAAGTTCTGTTTTAACTCCTTTTATAGTCCTCCAATTTCTACTAGAAAAATGAATCGATTGGACTATCAAGTTCATGGTTCTTAATTTTGCAATCAAGTGTTTTTTGAATGCATTGTCAGTTGTTGTGATCTTGCAGAATTATACTTTGAATGGAATTTCTTGAAACGAAGAGTATATCAATTATACTTGATGTGCTTTTTTTTATCTTTACTTTTTTCTTCCTGGTGGAAATGTCAATCCAATCAATTGATTGTCAAATTTTATGGAATAGGGTCACTTCAATATGTTGATACTATTGTAATTATAATTAGTACGTGTGATCTTTTAGTTTTGTTATTATTAGTATTATTTTGAAATGGAGCACTACAGGAGTACATGTCAAGAAGATGATCAAATGAATTCTTAATTATTCACTTAACAATACAAATATACTAAAAGTATATTTATGCTATACTTATTGTATACTAACTTTTAGTATATTATTAATTGTTAATCAATCGTTTTTAAAGCATTGTTATATCATTGTTATACTAAGGTATACCACTGTTATAACCTAAATATATAACAATGTTTATTTGATATTACAATATTAATATATCAAAAGTATATCAATATTATATTGTCGAGACCCCTTTTCTAAGTCAAGGGTGGCTCGACCGGCACAGTGGCCCGATGAACTCACTCACCACATTGAGTTTGCCCAACCACCATTAAGTCCTTTTACAATCTCAAACAACAAACGGTATCAGAATAATTGAAACACTTAAAAGTGAAAGTAAGCAACATACGAAAGAAAAAACATTTCATTACATATCTATCTTGTCCAAAATACAAATTTGACCATTTATGCACGTACAAGGAATGTCCAACGTCTAAATCAAAGACCAAAAAGAAAGGAGACAGGAACCGTCAAGGAGTTAGGCGATCACTACGCCTTTTCCTTTGTCAGCCACCGAAAAACCTGAAATAGTAATAAAGTAGTGAGCCCAAAATCAACGTGGCTTAATGAGTAGAAAGTCTAGTGTGCCAACCATAACCAATACTCCAAACCAATGCATGAACAACAAAAATAATGTAAAATCTGAATACATGGTATAGTACAAAGCAGTTATAAATGATGCAACCATTATAAAACATTTCAAATCTATGCCAGTTAAAAACGTATCTAGGCTAGGGTTAACTCAACAAACCAAACCTATGGTCACCGCTCGAGCGGGTCCTGAGTCAGGCATACTGGCCACTCAAGTGAATCATGAGCTAGGCGTACTTGTCGAATACCCTACCCTAACGCTCGGCGCTCGAGTGTTGTGACTCGAGCGATTTCGGTGGCTATGCACACTGATCATATACCCTAACCCCTGGCGCTCGGACCTTGAGTCTAATCTCAATCACATCAAGTACCCTGACCCCGACGCTTGGCCCTCGAACCTATAGTCTCACTATTCGTGTACATCTACGCATCTCAAAACTAATCAAATGTATCTAATTCTTGTGAAACCATTTAAACCATGTCATTTCACACAAGTTTTATGGAAAGAATACAAGTCACAGAAAACACTTGAATCAAACTACTCACCTCGGGTCTTGTGCACCGATGTCCTGTTGACAACCGGCCGAGTCCTGTAGTGATCACTCGAATTTGCATCAATTAAACTCAATCTCAATTCTATCCATACAATGGCTAAATCTCTAATCCCACTGTCCCTACTTGGTTTTTATCAACTCAAATCGTCTCGGTCAAGGTTCGGTAAATCGATCAAACTTGGTCAAACTTGGTCAACTCTTGTCAACATGGTCAACCTAGTCACTTTTGGTAAATTTATGCCCAAATTGGGTCAAAATAGGTCAATTGGATTAAAATTGGATCAAAATCCCGAAATCTCATCACTTAGCCAAATTTTGAGCTCTTTGCTCTCTTGCGCAGTGAACTTGCCAATTTTTCTGCGATCAATTTGTAAGTCAGATTTATGCGAAACTTTCAAATTTCATCTAAACTGCCTAAACTTTTACCAGAATTTTATTTTATGATTTTTGGACACCATTGACTAAGGTTTCGAAGTGCACTAACAGAGATTGTGAAATCCTGTATTCTTTGTGATAGGCAGTTACTTAGTAAATTGGTTGACCTACTTTCCAAATTTAGAATGTCCTGAAATTTGGTAAACTTACTATTGACATGTCTGTGACCTCACCATCGAATTTTAGCTCAAATTACCTTCATTTGGTCAGTCAATTAGTCCCCTACTTTTCTGTCCATGTAACAGATTGTTCAATGATTCAAATCCCCTATGGTTTTCAAGTGCCTATCTACTCTTGCTATTTTTACAAGAGTTTAGATATTAAAATTTTGATTAATTAAGTCTTACTCAAAATAGCAAGCAACATAGTCATATTTTCTTTCAAACACAATTCTAAAACATGGCATACATAAGGATGTTCTAGAATTTTTTCTTAGTCCATAATACCTAACTAATAAGACAGGTTTGCAAACATATCAAATCTAAACTATAGAGGCTTTTGGTTTGAGGTTTTTACCGTTTTGTAGTCTTAAGTTTGGGGTTCGAAACACTTCTGATCTTAGTCCAAACGGACTCCTCTAGGTACCCCAAACAATGTTTCCAATCTCGTCCCACAGTTTGCTTTTTACATAAATTTTCAAAATAGTCAATCAGACAGTCAGGTTCATAGCCTTATAAAATAGGTCTAAAGTTTTAGTATTTGATTTCTACTACTTGGACATAGAAGTACTTGAAAAAGAGGGGTTTTACCCTAAGAACGGGTCTTGGATGGCTAAGAAATCACTCTCCCAAAAATTGGATCACATCGTTTTCTGCAACTTTTTAGTTTGCAAGTGTGTTGTGTAGCACCATTTGATGGTCTTTTTCACCTCCTAAGGTTGTGCGTTTTGGACAAAGGTTGGCACAAGCTTGAAGAAGGTATTGAAAGCTTTGAAATGAGCCAAATTGTAAGGAAAACGGAGTTGAAAAATCCAGAAAATTCCTACTCAAGTATGGTTTTGTTGCATGGAGGGGGTGTTTACATAGCAAAATAAGGTGTCACGTGACCATCCACGTGGCCCTTGAGCTTCCATGCAGGACCACCAATTGGCACTACTAACTGGCTTGCTCTAGAGGTGGGACTTGATGGCTAAAACCATGGCTTCAAAACTATGGATTTTCATGGTTTTCTTGCTCGTTTTTTTGCATTTTCTGGGATTTTTCGAAGAAGAAATGAGGGGCAAGGGCATTTTGGGCACATGGGCCAGCCCACGTGCTAAGCCAAAACCGCGTGGGTTGAAGCCCGCAGTCCTTGCCTGGTGCAGCCCAAATGGGCACGGGCCCAGCCCATGCCCATGGCTCAGATCCACATTGGCGTCTAGCCCATGCAGTTGGTTTCTCATTTTTTAAATTATCAAAATTACTGATTAAATCATTTTTCATCAAAATGTTCCAATTATACGTCATTTCATCATTTTTGCAATTACTTTCTCCAAAAATTGAATAATCCTCCAAAAATTACATTTTTCTCTTAAAAATTTTATTAATTACTTCAAAAATTTCATAATTATTTCAAAAATTTAAAAATCAATCCCAAAAATCATTTCTCTCAAGAAATCAGATTTTCCTTATAATTTCATGTATTTTTCTCCTCAAAATCATATTTTTTCCAATTATTCTATTTTTTCAATAAATAATTTAAAATTAAAAAAATGACATAAATTCATGTATTTCCGTTAAAATTCTAGAAAATACATACATTGGACCCGAAAATTTTTGTGCATCTAATCATGGGTCGTCATAGTCTCCCCTCCTTATAATAAATTTCGTCCTCAAAATTTACAATGATACAGATAATACAAGTCAATGAGCAACATTTTATCAACTCAGGATAGTGGTGGATCATAAAATCTTCATTCTCCAATGTATCTTGCTCAGCACCATAAAACTACCAGCGCACTCGTACCATCGGTATCACCTTGTTGCGCAACCTCTTCACAACTCGATCTATGATGGCCACAGGCATCTCATCCAATGTACAGTTCTCTCGCAACTCAATATGCTTCCAATCAATAATATGCGAAGGATCGGGGCGATATTTCCTCAACATAGAAACGTGGAATACATTATGCACACCCGATAGTTGTGGTTGTAATGCTAGCCGATAGGCCATGGGGCCAATCCTCTTGAGAATTTCAACAGGCCCAATATATTTCAGTGCGAGCTTCTCTGAAATCCCAAAGCCTGTCTAGCCCTTGCTAGGTGAAATGTGGAGGTGGAAATGGTCACCACCATCAAACTCAAGGACCCTTCTGCGATTATCTGCATAACTCTTCTGTCGGTCTTGAGCGGCCTTCATATTTTGTCTAATCCCCTGTATTTTCTCATTCTGCTCCTGTATGAAGATAGGGCTTAAGACTATTCTGTCACTTATCTCAGCCCAACAGGCGGGAGACCTGCATGGTTGACCATATAACGTCTCAAACAACGTCATCCCAATGCTCGACCAATAACTATTTTTGTAAGCAAACTCACATAAAGCCAAGTGATCCACCCAGCTACCACCAAAATCCAAAATGCAAGATCATGTTATATCCTCAAGGATCTACATCACACGCTCAGACTGACGATCAGTCTATGGATGGCATGTTGTACTAAGGTTCACCCTCATCCCCAATTGAGTCTCCAGTGCCTGCCAAAATCGGGATGTGAACCTTGCGTTTTTGTCTGGCACAATGGATAGGGGGACCCCATGGAGCCTCATAATCTCTCTAATATAAAGTTAACTCAATTGTTCTACTGAATCCTCGGTATGCATAAGAAGAAAGTAGGCAGACTTCGTCAAACGGTCCACAACTACCCAAATATCACCATGTCTCCGCTGTGTATGGGGTAGTCCTATAACAAAGTGATGTGTTTACACTTCCACTGCGGTATAGATAAGGGCTGCAAGGATCCATCGGGTCTCTGGTGCTCAATCTTGACCTGCTAGCACGTGTCACATCTCTGAATGAAAACTGCTATGTCTCGTTTCATCCCAGGCCACCAATATGTTCGTTTAGCATCTTGTACATCTTATTGGCGCCCGGATGAACAATATATCTCGATCGGTGTAGCTCCTCGAGCACACTGCATCTCAAGCCAGCATCGTCTAGTACCCATAGTCATCCCATGAACCTTAGTGCACCTTGTGAATCCAGAACCACTCTCCTTGAGAAGCATCATCTGTCCAAGTCCTAAACATATCATAGTCTGCATCATGAGGCTGTCCCTCCGTGATCTCTTGAATTTGGACTGGTTGGGCTGAAATCTGTTCACTGACTCTACCCTTAGTAGATGACTCATGGATACTCATGATCGAAGCAAAATCAAGCATAATCTACTCATGTGACATATGTCTCATCATGTATGTAGTATCGACTCGTTTCCTACTTAAACCATCAGCCACTACATTAACTTTTCTTAGGTGGTACTCAATCATAATCCTTCAACAGCTCCATCCATCGCCTCTGCCTCATGTTCAGATCCTTTTACGAGAACATATATCTGAGAATCTTATGATCTGAATAAAACATAAAGCGCTTGCCATAAAGGTAATGCTACCAGATCTTAAGTGTGAATACTACCCTACAAGCTCTAAATCATATACAGGGTAGTTCATCTCATTATTTTTCAATTGTCGAGAGGCAAAACCTACAACCCTGTCATCCTGCATCAATACACAGCCCAAGCCTATCTGTGATGCATCAAGATATATAGTCAGCTCTCGACCAGGCTCTGGCAATACTAGTACTGGAGCTGATGTCAATCTTCGCTTAAGCTCAAGAAAGGCCTCCTCGCACCTATCAGTCCATACAAAAGGGGGCATCCTTCTTGTTAGCTTCGTCATCGAAGCTGCAATCCTCAAGAAGTTCTGGACGAAACGGTGATAATAGCCTACTAAACCAAGAAGTTACGTATCTCGGTCACTGTGGTAGGTTTCATCCAACTGATAACCACCTTAACCTTAGTGGGGTCCACAAAGATACCCTCAATTCTAACCACGTGACCCAAAAATTGGACCTCTGAAAGCCAAAACTCGAACTTGTTGAACTTAGCATATAATCTAAAATCTATCCTCAAGTGCTCAGCATGCTCCTCGTGTGACCTTGAATAGATCAAGATGTCATCGATGAAGATAATCACAAAATTGTCGAGGTATGGCCAGAACATCCTTTACATGAGATCCATAAACATGGCTGGGGAGTTTGTCAAGCTAAACGACATGACCAAAAACTTATAGTGCCCATATCTAGTGTTGAACGCAGTCTTCGACACATCTTCCTCCCTAACTCTCAACTGATGGTACCCAAACCTCAGATCAATCTTCGAAAACACCTTGGCACCTCTAAGTTGGTCAAATAAGTCATCGATATGTGGGAGGGGATACTTGTTCTTGATCATCACCTTGTTCAGCTATCGGTTGTCAATACATAGGCGGAGGCTCCCGTCCTTCTTCTTTATCAACAATACCAAAACGCCCCAAGGTAGCATACTGGGGGAAATAAAACCCTTACTCAACAGCTCCTCCGACTAGACCTTCAATTCTTACAATTCTTTAGACGCCATGCGGTAAGGAGGAATCAATACAGGTCGTGTCCCTGGAATGATCTCGATAATAAAGTCGATCTCCCGCTTAGGGAGCAAGCTGGGTAGATCCTCAGGTAACACATAAGGGAAATCTGTGACAACTAGATCTCATCAATGGACGGTCGTGCAGGAGCCTCATCTATGGTCGTCAAACCAACTAGAGTACCAATCTCATGCTACATCACCAATCACTCCTGAGTATTTTTCCTATCAGAAGCTCTAACTTGGAAGACAATAATGGATTGGCCTGGAATCTGAAACACAACCCTTTTAGCAAAGCAGTCAACATATGCGTGGTATGCATCTAGCCAGTCCATACCAAGTATGTCATCAAACTCGAAAAACTCCAACACTCAAAGGTCTGCTATAGTCTTAAAATATCCTAGTTTAAGTACACATCTCGCATAGATCATGTTGGGGTAGATGCATTTTCCAGCAGCAGTGCTCAACATAAACCAAGTAGGAGCCCTAACTGATCTTGTCCCAATCTATTTATGGCACATCTAGAAATGAAGGACAAAATAGAACCAACATCAATCAATACATAAATAGATGAATCACAAAGCGAGACGGTACCTTCCACCAAGGCCCTCGTCGAATAAGGGTCAGGCTAGGTGATGGCCTGTGCTCTATCTTCGATAATCGGGGCGGAAGAGCTAGGACCCACTATAAGAGTCGAACACTTAGCCCTCTTATGTCCAACCTGTCCACACTGATAGCATGTAAGTGGTGGCCTCTGTCCTCCATGATAGCTCTGACTCTGTCCACGGCCTCTACCTTGGGCCTCAGAAAATGTGTTATGCTGCTTTGCTGGTCAATGTGCCTGCACGGGAGTGGCTGCAAGTGCCACTGCTTGGGTAGCGGTTTGGGTGGGAGTGCCGCTTGACTGTGCCTCATAATATTTCTACTTCTTATGCCTCTGAAAATGACCACGGCCTTAATGACCCCCAGACCCACCTCTATGTGATGGCTGAGTCTATGGTATGGCCTGTTGTGGCGGCTGTGGCTGAAGGGTATTTGTAGATACTATTGAAATCTTAAGGTGTTCATCTAAGCCATCCATTTCATACTGTAGGGCCTCCCTCTAGATCTCCTTTAAGGTTCGGGCCTTGGATGTATAAGTTGTCTGCCTGATAGCAACCATCAGCCCTCGCTAATAGAATCTAGCTCTCTCTCTCTCTCTCTGCTCAACAATCAATCTACGTGCGTAGGCCTTCAACTGTAGGAATAGATGTGTATACTCTCGCATGGTCATGGTCCCCTGGCACAAGCTCAAAAACTCCACCTTCTTACGTTCCCTCTCAGTCTCGGGAACGTAAGCCTCTGTAAACAGCTCTCTGAACCTGGGCCATGAAGTGATTGGACCCTCAATGCTCCTGGTAGAATGCCACCACCTAACAGCCTCACTCTCTAACACATAGGCTGAAAATAGTATCTGATCTGCCTCTGATAGTCTCAAGGTCATAGTGTTCTTCTCCATATTCAGTAACCAGTCTTCTGTCGCCTCTAGACTAATGTCGCCTCAAAACCTCTCAAGGCGAAAATCCATAAAACTCTTGAGGAGCCGAGCATGGGTACTCTTGTCTCCCTATTTGTCATGGGTTGGGGTTGCTAGTGCTACTTTCGGCCCAACTAGTAGCTCAGCAGCTGGTGACACAGGTGGAACAAGCCGCACTACTGGCTTGGCTCTCTGCCTGTCGGCCTCCAATCGATTTAACCTCTCCATCAATAAGGTTGTTTGGGTCTAAACAGCCTCGTCAGAGGCCCTAATCACTACCTCGAGTCTTTGTGTCAGGTCTAGCTCAGGCTAAACAGGAGGGGGTGGTGGTGATGTCAGCTCCCTAGGCTCGAGCGGTGGTTTGCCCTGCCTAGGTGGTGTTCTACCTCGCCGAGGTGTCATGTCTATCTGCAGTTGAAATTAGATTGTTGGTTATTCATACATTCAAAATAGATTCGACTCTAAAACTTTACTAGCATTGTATGTTCTGTTCAAAGTACGTTTTATGATTGCTAGTGTTTTCTTATTTATTCGATGACTCGCTTACTTTCGCAATCATTCTTATATCATCTAGGTTCTTCACTTATTAGTGTTTTTAAGTCCCTTTGAACCCAAGGCTCTGATACCAAGTCTTGTCGAGACCCCTTTTCTAAGCCAAGGGCGGCCCGACTGTCACAGTGGTCCGACAAACTCAATCACCACGTTGAGTTTGCCCAACTACTGTTGATCCCTTTTTCAATCTCATACAATAGATGATATCAGAATAATTAGAACACTTAAAAGCGAAAGTAAGCAACACACGAAAGAGAAAACATTTCATTACATATTTATCTTGTCCAAAAAAGAAATTGACCATTTACGCATGTAAAGGAATGACCAACCTCTAAATTAAAGAACAAAAAGAAAGGGGACACGAACTGTCAGGGAGCTAGGCGCTCACTACACCTTTTCCTTCGTTAGCCAACGAAGAACCTGAAATAGTAATAGAGTAGTGAGCCTAAAATCAATATGGCTCAGTGAGTAGAAAGTACAGTGTGTCAACCATAACCAATACTCTAAAACAATGCATGAGCAAAAAAAATAATGTAATGCATGGCATAGTACAAAGCAGTTATAAATGATGCAACCATTATAAAACATTTCAAATCCATGCCAATTAAAAACGTATCCAGGCTAAGGTTAACTCAACAAACCCAACGTATGGTCACCCTTGAGCGGGTCCTGAGTTAGGCATACTGGCTATTCGAGCAGGTCGTGAGCTTGGCGTACTCACCGAATACCCTACCCTGACGCTTGGCCCTCGAATGTCGTGACTCGAGCGGGTTTGGTGGATAGGTGCACTGATCATATGCCCTAAGCCCTAGCACTTGGACCTTGAGTCAAATCTCAATCACATCGAATACCCTGACCCTGACGCTCGACCCTTGAGCCAATGGTCTCACTACCCGTGTACATCTATACATCTCAAAACTAATTAAATGTATCTAATTCTTGTGAAGTCATTTAAACCATGTCATTTCACACAAATTTTATGGAAGGAATACAAGTCACAGAAAACACCTGAATCAAACTACTCACCTCGGGTCGTGTGCACCGATGTCCCGTCGACAACCAGCCTAGTCTTGTGGTGCTCAATCGAATTTAAATTAATTAAACTCAATCTCAATTTTATTCATACAATGACTAAATCTCTAATCTCGCTATCCCTACATGGTTTTGATCGACTCTAATCGTTTCAGTCAAGGTTCGGTCAATCGGTCAAACTTGTTCAACTCTGGTCAATGTGGTCAACCTAGTCACTCTTGGTCAATTTGCACACAAATTGGGTCAAAATAGGTCAATTGGGTCAAAATTAGGTCATTTGGATCAAAATCCCCAAATCTCTACACTTTGCCAAATTTTGAGTTCTTTGCTCTCTTGCACAGCGAACTTGCCAATTTTTCTGTGATCAATTTGTAAGTCGGATTTACGTGAAACTTCCACATTTCATCTAGATTGCCTAAACTTTCACCAAAATTTTATTTCATGATTTTTGGACACCATTTACTAAGGTTTCTAAGTGCACTAACAGGGATTGTAAAATCTCGTATTCCTTGTGACCAGCAGTCACTTAGTGAATTGGTTGAACTTGCTTTCCAAATTCAGAATGCCCTAGAATTTGGTACACTTACTATTGACATGTCCAGTGACCTCGCCACCAAATTTCAGCTCAAATTGCCTTCATTTGGTAAGTCCAATAGTCCCCTACTTTTCTGTCCATGTAATAGATTGTTCAATGATTCAAATCCCCTATAGTTTTCAAGTGCCTATCTACTCTAGTTCCAACACCAATCTAAGGCTGTTTCTTGCTATTTTGCAAGGGTTTAGATATTGAAATTTTAATTAATTAAGTCTTACTCAAAACAACAAGCAACCATAATCATATTTGCTCTCAAACACAACTCGCCGAGGTGGCATGTCTACCTGCGATTTAAATTGGGTCGTTGGTTATTCATATATTTGAAATAGATCTGACTCTGAAAGTTTACTAGTATCATATATTATGTTCAAAATATGTTTTATGATTGCTAGTCCTCTCTTCTTTATTTGAGGACTCGCTTACTTTCACAATCATTCTGATATCGTCTAGGTTCTCCACTTATTAATATTTTTCCAGTTCCTTTGAACCTAAGGAGCTGACATCACCACCACCCCCTCTTGTTCAGCTTGAGCTAGACCATATACAGAAGCTTGAGGTAGTGATTAGGGCCTCTAATGAGGTGTAATACCTCATAATTTAGAATGAATAAACAAGAATTTTTGTCAATTAATTTATCCAATAGTATATGTATAAAGAATTATGGACCATTATTGAATTAATGATCCAGG
>JAJIYU010014037.1:0-13463 GCA_030144865.1 Tinospora cordifolia
GAACCGGGGTGTCACAAAATCATATACTTTGATATTGCTAGTGCACTCCCTTGAAATAGACTAAACGGTCTTATGGTATTCATAGTGTGTGTGTTGATATAAAGTGACACCACAAAGCTAGATATTTAGAATAAAAAAAGAAAAAAAATGTCTTCAAAATTTACAAGTATGTTTGAAAATGAAATTTCTTCAAAACTATCCCTAAGTTTTCATTTGAAAAATAAATTTAATTTTTTTAATTTTTTAAACTTATTTATTACATCATTTACTTATTGATTTAAAAAAAATTCGTAGTGTTACAAAAATAGTTGTTGTCATTTTTAAGGCACTAAATTTCAATCATTATGATTAATATATCCAAGGTATCCAAGTTGTATTGTATCAATCAAACTAATGAATTTGCTTATTTATAACTTAGACAATTCAAATACACATAAATCTACTTAAATACCATTTTATTAAAACAGTGCTCAATACCAGATATTCATTTGTTCAAATATAAAAATAACTAACTCTAAAATAAAGTCATTAATCAAATTAGGCTTTATGGCCTTTGCAACTAATTATTAATGTTAATAAGACTTTTAGTGATTATATATTCAACTCATAAATAAAATAAATAAAATAATCATGTACAATGAATACTGAACTTAACTAAGGTCTGGTGCTAAGATGTACTGTATTTAATTTTCACTTGAAAAAGAAAATAATGATTGAGCTCATAGAGCCTAGTGGATCATATCGACATATCAAAACATTATAAAAGTTAATATATCATACACTCAAATACTATTTAATCATTAGACAATTCAAATATTAAATTATTTACAGTTATCATTAAGATCAAATAATTCAACTCTGGTATCTCTTTGTGGCCCAGGAAATCGATCATCGTCTAATAATACCAAATGGTCAATCATCCAATCTAGACCTTCTATGGAGCGAAGTCTAGCTATAACATCAATCATATCAAAATCAAAATCAACAATTATGTATGTGATCAAATATCGATTGGTCAAAGTCACATCTATTTAATATTTGAGATATCCATGATGACACATAATTGCCACTCATTGTCCAAGTACATGGTTCAACTCTTTATTATCTTTTATTTAGTGTGACACACGGACCATATTATATAACATATAATATATTAATATCAATATCATGCAATCACATATAATTATATTTTCACTGAACAAGTATGCATTTATGATCATTCATAATTTTAGTTAATAACAATAAATGAGTGTACATAATATATATATGTGTCGAGTACTACAACAAGATTCAAGTAAACATTATATTATACATAATACATTCAAATCATTCAATATTAAGAATGTTCACACTAACATAGCCATAAATCAATCATAGACATACAATGTACAATATATAAAACTTAAATAAAATTTGTGAATGATCGTATCCACCGGGATTGGTAAATTCCTGTTACTTATGCTCTTCAAACAATTTGATATTAACCTATACATGCACATATTGTTTTATAAGTTAATTAATAATTTATGTTATATTACATTTTATTTCAATATATGTGCATCTACAAAACACATGGTGGCGGTTAATATCTAAACTCAATTTAATGTGATCTTGTTTTATATATATAATAGTCTAAATAGTTGACTATAAAGTTTAGAGGTGAAATACACATTTAATCACATAATATATGACTTAATATATGCAACACACACCTATATATATATATATATATAATACGTATAATATAAATATTTTAGGTTATACATTTATAAGAGGCATATTATAGTATATAATATCAGAAATGTATCATAAAATATCATAAGTAAATATAATATTTCACATTATATTTAATATTAGATACACGCATACATACACACACAAGCGCATATGTATATATATATATATATATATATATATATGTGTGTGTGTTTGCTATTTGATTCATAAAAATAAAAAATATGTGTATGTGTGTGTGTGTTAGTGTATATATATTATTAAATTTCAAGTATAGTTGCCAAAAAAATAAAATAAAATAAAAATAAAAAATTCAGTAAAGAAAACAAAGAAAGAAGACGAATAGAAGAAAAGAGTAGAAGAGAGAAACAAACAAAGAAGAAAGAAGGGGACAGAAGAAGAAGGAAAAAGAAGGAAAGAAGGATACTATGAGTTGCAGAAAAATGATAAGAGAAAGAAGAAAGAAGATGTATTGCAGGTGAATTGTGAAAGAGGAAGAGTAAAGGGAAAAGAAGTTAAATCGATAAAAAACCAATGTAATGTGATTTGAGCGAAGACAATGTTGTCACTATTTGTTCATATACTAAAGTAGAAAAAGAAAAGTTTTCATTCTTGTTTGCTATTGTTTACGCATCACGTCAGTTGAATGAGAAAATTGAAGAACAAAAGAAATTGGAAGACGAAGGAGATGAATGATTATTATGTGTGTATAATCTATGTTGGTTATCAATGTTGTCTTTAATGGGTAAAGAAGTCATGAGAAGTTGAGATTAGAGATAATGAAGAGACATTATTATATAGTTATAAAAACAAGTTGTTTGATTTAAAATCAAATTAAATACAAAGAATTTATATTGAATGCTAAAAATGTATTTTAATAAGGAAGTGCTGATTTTGTAAAGTTGACAATATAAGTTAATAGAATAGACATTTCACTAGGATGATAACTCACCTAGCCATAACTTATTGGGTTTGAATTTGTATAAGTTAATAGAATAGACATTTCATAAACATAGCATGGTTAAATGAGTTACATTCATTCACTTTATATGTTTATGCATGCATTTTGACAATTTTCGCTGACATTTAAAAAATTTTAAAATTGAGTTCCCATGCATTTTGATATCTATTTATTGTTTTTGTTTTATACAAACTGCACGAATATTGGAGCTGAATATATTGTTCTTTAATTGTAGAATATTATTACACGTTACAATTGATATTTAAGTTTTTCAGTTTTATATTTTCGGTATATAAAAATATTTTTATAATATTTATCACTTTTGTATGTTAGACGTGGTTTTGCCTTTGGGAAAAATATATTTCTATACACAAAAATAGAAATAATTATATAAATACCGATATTTTCATTTTTATATATGTATCAGAAATATAATATTAAAAATACTAGAAACTATTAATTAATAATTATTGGTATACTGTTGGTGTAACATTGATATAATATTTAGCTTATAAATAATGACATAATATTAGTATAGAATCGGCATAATATTGATATAATATTTAACTTATAAATAATGGTATAACTTTAGTATACAGTCATTATACACTGGTATAACATTTAACTTATAAATAATGGTATAATATTAATACACAATTAGTATAACATTAATATACTACGCTGAAAAAATTATTGATTAACAACTATTAGTATACCAAAAATTAGTATATAATCGATATGACATTAGTATAATATTTAGCTTATAAATAATGATATAACATTAGTATACAATATTGTAAAAATAATGGATTAACAATTATTAGTATACCAAGAATTAGTATATATTAGTAAAATATTGATATGACATTAGTATACTTTTAGTACAGTTGTTATATTTTTAATACATTGGCATAACAATTGGTATACATAGGTATAACTATTCATCGACATCGTTCATCATTGTTCATCGACATTGCTCATCACTATTCATCAATGTTTATCTACATTGTTCACCACTTTTCATCGGTACTGCTCACCGACCTATTTGTGCTGGTTTTTGCCCCTACTATTCATCATTGTCCATCGAAACAAAAAACTAGAACGATCAAAAACAAGATCAGCCCAACATATGGAACCATAACCATGAAGAAACAACATCAGTCCAACATCCCCAAACACAGTATTATCTTTACAAATCAATTTCTCCAACTACACGAGCATATTGGTCTTGCAACGATGACGACGACGAGAGGAGAGTGAGGAAAAGAGGAAGCGGCAGGCGACGAGCAGCAAATCACAAACAGTAGGGATAATGGCAATGACAGCGAATCGAGGGTTTCTACAAGTAGAAGGAGAGCGGAGGCATCTCCAAGTTCAAATCCAAACCTAAACCATTCCCTTCAGGCTGTGACTGTGATCTTGTTCTTCTCACGCGAGATGGTGATGGAGTCCCCAAGAGCTCCAACTTTGCCTCCAACCTTGATTCGCTCCTGTAGGAACTTCTCGAGCGAAGCGATGTCCTAAGACTCCCAGCGCAAATCAGACTTTGGAGCCCTCTTTTCAAACGTTTCTTCTTTGGTGCCTTCGTTGTTTATTACTGATCCAACGGCAGAGATTGGTCAAGAGAGCACGAGCAACAACAGAGGGAGTAGCGGGAAACAAATCGATTAGCGATCAAACAAAGAAGAGGAAAGCAGCGACACCGATGAAATCAACTCTAGAACCAAAAAAAGGAAGCAGAGTAGCTTGTAATGGTACCATTTCGATCTGGCGCGATCAGATCTCTGCATCTGTGAGAAAGGTGAGCTTCGTTAAAACAGACCTTTGATTTGACGATATCTTCGAACTATCCAAAAACTCTGAAACTTGAATTTTTCATTGTATACCTCTCTGATAATCATGAAGACGAAGGAGCAGCAATGTCCAGTACTAATGATAATATTTTAAATTATATGATATAACTACAATTTTATAAAAACTGACTACAAATTTTTGTGAATATATACCGACACTGCTACTCAAAATATCAAAACACTGCACATAATGTATACTATACAGAAACTGCTACTAAAAACATCAAAACATTACAAATGTGTAGACAATGACTCAACATTAATATTCAAAAGCATGTTTGAAATGCATTTTCATAGGTATAAATATTGTATATTATCAGTATATTTTCGAACCTTGCCAACAGCAGTGGTCATTGTCTTCTTTAATTTATCAAAACTCTGTTGTTTACCATATGTTTTCCTCTTCTTTGAATGTGATCGGTCAGATGTTCCTAAAGCTTGATCAACCGGGGTTTCAACTACTTTTATCGCACGTTATCTGGTACTTGAATTTTTAGCATCCATTGACCTCTTTTTAACCTTCTTTGAATATGTAATAATATTCGACATTGTTGGAGAATGACCAAAACGAAATCTACTGTCAAGCAAACTTAGGGCACAAAATGATCGAACAGTTCAAGAACGAAAAAGTAATGCAAGACGTAGTCGAAAAAGCAAATAATACCACGAAAAGCAGAGACGGAATGTTGAAGGAGACCGGTGAAGTGTGCACAAATGTACAATCGCAAACAAAGAACAGAGAGACGAGTTGTAAAATCGAAAACAGAGCAAAAAACCAGTGAGAACTTAGGGCAACGACGAACAAAAATTTTTACAAGTTATTTACACGATTTGAATGTTTTTGCAAGTTAGTTATTTTCGAATAATCAGGTTATAACGTGCCGTTTTGTAATATGGTATTACAAAAAATAAAATAAAAATATTGATATAAATGATAAAAGGATAGTTAAACGAAATTTTAAAAAAAATATTTTTATAATAATACTATTTTATGTAATTTCCTGTTCCGTTTTACTAATTACTAAAACAAGAGCTAAGCTAATGGGCCGTCAAAGATTTATGCGGCCCACGAAAGGGAGGGATTCATAGGCTGAGAACTGGAGAAGTTGTTTGAAAACCCTTTGCCTTGTGCAGTTTCTGTTGGTAATTCCTTGCTCAGACCACGCACACACTTGCAAAACTACTCTCGACAGCGTGTGTTCTTGAGAATCGCAGTCAAAACCCAGTTAAAATAAAATGGTATCTGCAATTCCCTTCCTCGTCGCTAATTTTATTTTTCATTTCTTCTGCTTCTTCCTTTTCATTTCATTTCTTGGTTTAATTTTGGTCCCATTATTTCTGGTGGGGTTGGTAAAGAAGATGCAACCTTGCCTTCTAGGGTTTTTATCCTCTGATTTGATTGTTCATTTTTGTCTTGCCGAATTTATCAGAAACTAAACGACTGACTAATTGGCTTCTTGTTATCAAAGATTGGTGGTGGTGGTAGGGGTGGAGGAGGAAGGGATAGATTCCGCAGGGAGTACTCGCCGAGGTCCTCTGATGATGGTAAGAGTCATCATCATCATCATCATCATGGACGGAGCAGCGCGCCACCGTCCAGACACCTCTGGGTTGGTAATTTGTCGCATCAGCTATCTGAGAGTGTTCTCTCTGAGCATTTCTTGCGTTTCGGGGAGCTTGAAAGCATGGCCTTCCAACCAGGCCGCAGTTATGCTTTCGTCAACTTCAGGAAAGAGGAGGATGCCATCATTGCCATGAGAGGACTTCAAGGCTTCGTTATCTCTGGCTTGCCCCTTAGAATTGAGTTTGCAAAGGCGGTTAGTTGTGTCCACCTCTTCTTTCTATGCCTTTATGCGTTTATTTCAATGTATCTCTTTCAGTATCAGTGTTACTCCCATTCATATAATGCCTTTTTGTTTTCAATTACAATAATATTATTACCTGCCTATATTATATATTTGTAAATAAGACTAGTAGAAGACATTCGACTCTATGATATATCCATCATCATAAAACAACAACACTCCTCCAACTCCTCCATTCCCCCCCACCCCCTCTCTCCCAACAAGAGAAAAAAAAAAAAGAAAGCAAAAAAAAAAAAAAAAAAGATGGAACTGCACAGTGGTACAGCAATGCATTTTCTTTGACCAACTAACTTCAGTTCCTCTAGGAAACTGTTCTATTGCATTCTTCTCTAGCTCCTAACTACAAGCAAAGGCGAAAAAATATCCACATTGGGTGAGCAAACCATCGCACACCAATCAAAAGTATGCTTTCTACTAATTAAAATTTGCCAAGTAATCATACCAGGATCATTTGGAGGGAGCATCAGCATGATCATGAGCAAGTGAATAACTAATTTATATACAAACATGGAAGAAATCAGCAGGGTTATACCGCAAATAAACTTAATGGCTTACAGTTCTCCCAGACACAAATTCTCAAAATAAACTTGGAAAAATGAGGGCAAATGGAGATCATATCTATTTTGTTTTTAAATTTATAGAGTTAAGGAAGAAGAATGGATCGTGCTCAACAAATCAACTTAACAAAATGCATAATTTGAATAATATTTGGTACTTTCAAATATTGAATCTCCTCTCATGAGTTTCCTTGAGTCTTTGTAGTATTTCTTCCTTTATTTTTCATCATCCAGTTCGTAAATATTAAGATAAACGTGCTCATTTGTGAAAAAGAAGAACAAGAAGAAGTTTCTTGTGCCATTTCATATTTCCATTGAACAACTTATTCAGACTCAGGTATAAGTGCTTGAATGGATAGGGATTATTGCCATCAGAAAGAAATGCCCCTCTTTCCAGATTTTGACTTATGGGGATATTGTTTGAAGAGTGCACACACATTATTGATGTTGGCCATAAGGTTGGAAGATAAGATAGAAAGGAGTTTAAATGGAGCACACTTATGATCTTCAGGGTTACTGCTTGAGTGAATATCAGTATAGAAGTAAAGGCGATATTTTGTGTGCATCAACCTTGAGCCACTTTATGTGCGCATTCTTTTCTTAATTTGATCTTCTATGCTTTTACTTATAATTACCACAAGCTACGATTAGTTCATGCACACAACAATGAAGTAAAGATTTCATTCATGAGCTAATCCCCCTCGTATCCATTGTAAAGCGGTCCATTGAAATGCAAAGCCAATAAACGCTCTAAGCTTGCTCTTTAGTGATTCAGTTATTGACTGCCATGTCAAAACCTTTGGTCTTATTATGTATTATGCATGTGATGTGCTACATGTCAGATTCTCAAGGCTTCAAATAATGCACACTATTGCTACAAACTTCAATTTTTTGTTCCCAAGGTTTTGTAGCGGAAGTCAAAATGGTTTCAAATAACACGGCCACAAGCCTATGGTAGAACGGGGAATTGTCAGAATACATTATCTTGTAATTAATTTATCCATAGGCCTTGATGAAGTTCTTTAGAATTTTTCTTTTTCAGTTATCTGTTTCAGACAGTGCACCCACACCAAATCTAGATACATAGGCAAGCTAATAACTTTTGCACTTTTGAATTCAGGAAACAAGATTTAGATGTCTAGGACCTTGAGACATTTTCCATGATCTCTTACATGAAGAATGGTTATGAAATAATAATTATACAAAAAATTATCAATTAAATCCTGTATACTAGATTAAGAAGAGCTACAATTTCAATAATATATAAAAGGCACACCCACAGTCACTCTATTTATCTCTTCTGTGAAGAGCTACGTGTACTAATGTTTTTGTTTTTGTTTTTGTTTTTTTTGTTTTTTTTTTGTTTTTGTGGTGAGGGACAGGAGGAAGAATGAGAGTGTTAGGAACTTAGTTTTAAGAATCAAGAAATGGAATTGAAGGATTTTGAATTGCTGATTTGAATAGCCACTCAAACAACAAATCGTTAGATTCTTATACATTATAAAAGCTTTGTATGAAAACAAATGCATAAATCAGCATCCATATACATGTATATAGTAATTTTTTTTTTCTTATTTCCTTTTTTTTCTTTAACTAGTGATTTTTGTTTCAATTGAAAATCTAAAATGGGCTCATGTTTTAGAAGGATAGTCCCTTAACTCTGGAAGTTGTTTTTGGAAAAATTTGTCAAGTCTAAAGTTTGTAACATATTCGGGTTATTTTTCAATAACTGAAATTAATTCTTTACAGCTTTTCATTTGGTGTGCCTCTTATTGCTGGAGTATCTAATTTCTGAAAATGAAACTGATACTCATACTCGAAGAAATTAGTTTGCAATTTTTTTTAATCTAGTTTACATGATAATAAATTCATACCTAATACATAATTATAATTTCTTGAATTGGCGAACAAGTATAAAGTACCGAAATGTTAAGTTCAAGCATGATATTTTATATTCATAACATACACAATATATGTATCTTAGCTTTTAGTAAGATTCTTGTAAATTGCTTGATTGTGATCTTTACATTTGAGTAGGTCATTGGAAGTTTCTTCTAGTTCTTTAAGATTCACAATAAAATTCTTTTGCATGGGGATTCAGGTTTAGGATTTGGATCTATTTCTCTTTAATTAAATCATGAATTGTAAGATCCTGATTCGAATCATGATTTTGACAACTATGGTTAGGGAAACTAATATGTGGATTGTGTACATGCCTGTAGTGGTTATCAACTACCATCACTTTCAGTCATATTTTTAATTGCATGACATAATTGTATAAGGCATCATTCATTCAATTTTCAATGATTGGTAAGCTGAATCTTACTTCCTCTCTTATTTTGTTAATCTAATGGTGTTTGTAAACTCCCGCACAACTGCATTTCTTCTCAGGAAATAGAAAAAGAAATAAAAAGAGAAGAAAAAACTGCTTTAGCTTTATATGTCATTACCTACTAAAATTGATATGCCACATGCTAATTAAAAAGCAATATCTTATCTTTACAGCTCTTCAAAATTATATCTACATCAACATACTTCACAATTTTAATCAATTTAACCTGTGTTACCTGGACTCTTTACTTGAGCTCTACTGTGTTTCACACTTCATCATTCAGCACGCGTATGAGATATTTGTTTCACGTTCCGAATTTTAGAATATTACTATGTAGATTCTCTAATGAAAAGAAGATAAAGCTTGAAAGATAATGAGTAATAGGTGAAGTTTACTTTAATGGAAGAACAAAACAAACAATACATGAATGAAAAGAAGTGAAAATCAAGGAATAACATATAACATGTTTCAAGTTCCCATATCCTGGAATTTGAAAATGAACACGTCAAACCTGTAGATATGCATTTGTAACCAACACCTATAAGTCTAGGTAACATACTATTCAACTTAATAAATGCATCGTTAAAAGTGTCGAAGCATGACCACGATGGTGCCAAGAGCCAAAAACATGAATATTTTCCTTTGATTGGAAATTTTCTGCACATGAATTCTTCACATAAATCTGTCATCCCCTATTATATTGGCTTAGCCTAGAAGGCTAAATTTGTACAGAAATCATTCTTAACATGACACCTACGAGCTCTGCAATTGTTCAAGTATTTGACGACAGAATCATTCAATTATTTCAAATGTGTGCAAGAATCATTCTTCTCATTGTAAACATGTTCCTGAATCCTATATTTCTTGCACTCTTTACTTTAGCCTATGTATCCATGTTTGACATTTCATGATATGACATGGTTATGGGATGTTTGTCTGACATTTCTGATTTTAGAATACTACAATGTAGATCTTTAATGAAAAGAAGAAAAACCATGAAGGAATACAATGACTAATAGCTAAAATTCACTGAAGTAGGAGAACAAGACAAACAATAAATTAGTGAAAAAAAAAGAAAAACATATGTTATTGCCGAGCTTAGTATCCCAAAATTTAAAAAAAAAATGAAAAAAGTCAGACCTCTTGAGATGTATGGGTATCCAACACTAATAACCAAATCCAAGTAATATTGCCTAAATCATTCTTATCATTTCAAACATTTGTGATGCTATGTGCTAGTCTGGGTGGGTGCAATATTGCATAACTGTGATTATGTGGTATAGTGCTAAAAGAAGGAAGAAAAACACCATGTAACAGCATTCAAGTGGAAGAAGAGTTATGGATGCAGTGCAAAAACTGAGATTTACAACTAATAACTCTTAAAGGGAGCAAACTCTTCCAAGGGGCTCTCTGGCACCCCTGGAGAAACCAAGACTACTTAGTTAAAAAATGAAACTATTTAGTATTCAAATACTTGGTCAATGGTGGTGTCAAGATGTGGTATTTTTCTTTTTGGGAAAAATGAAAAAAATATTAATAAGCAGATAGTCCTTGATCATTTACTTTTCAAGTAATCTGTGTTGTCCTGCAAGTTTCAATAAAGTCAAAATGATGCAATTTGGCGGCAAAGCTTCTTAATCGGAATGGCTTGTTAACACCTGACTACCAGCATTGCTGAACTGTCATGCATTATCATCTCATTTGATGAGTATTCTCAGCTTTTTTGTAATTTATTGTACCTTGAGGTTTATTTTGCAATGAATCAACAACTTAATCCTATTATTGCCAAGGTCCGCCCCTCATGTAACATGCTATCTGGGCATGTCTGTCAAATAAACTGTCAAAATATGTCATAATGGGTTTGGATCCACATGATCAACAGACAAGCTCCATGTTTATCATCCTGTCACTTGAAAGTTTTAAAACACTCCATTAATAACTGAATGCAAGAACCAAATTATTCTAAGCAAGATTTGAATTAACCGCTGTTGTGTTGGCTTCTGCATGATCCGTAATGGGCATATAATCTGATAATATCACTTGCATGTGAGAAGTCTGCATTTGAAATCAGCAAGCTCTTGTTCAGAGTTGAATGTTCTTGGGAGCCAAATTATATGGCTCTGGTGGAAATAATTCATTAAGGGAATAACTTTTTCAACTCAATTGTCTAACATTGCGAGACATTTATTGATTTGTTTCAACATATTCATGAGCTGCATTTCAAGATCTCAAGAAATACCAAATTCTAATCTAAAATTGCATATGCATTATATTATATTAAGAAGGAAATAATTCATTAAGGGAAATAATGCATTATATGGCTCTGGTGGAAATAATTCATTAAGGGAAAAAAATTTTCAACTCAATTGCTAACATTGTGAAACATTTATTGATTTGTTTCAACATATTCATGAGCTGCATTTCAAGATCTCAAGAAATGCCAAATTCTAATCTAAAATTGCATATGCAGTACATTATATTAAGTGGGAAATAATTCATTAAGGGAAATAATGCATTATATATATTATTGGGTGTAAACACCCAATGACTTCCACATCTCTCCTCTTTATGCTACACTTGCTATTCTCTCTCTCTCTCTCTCTCTCTCTCTCTCTCTCTCTCTTCCTTCTGATGGAACACTGGTTGTATGCTAAGCATAGACGATAAATTTATAGATTTGCTGATTTTGGTTTTTCTCATATTGTATTGGCATTAGACAAATTTTCTCGACAAGGAATGACAAAGTTGAAAAGATCATCTGAAATTGGACAGATTCAAATATTGTATGTAGAGCATTTTTTTTCCTCAAAAAAGTGGAAATTCGGTTATCAATTTCTTTTTGCTTCTATAGCATTGATATTAATCCATAAGATTTTCTCATGACCAAACGTTTGGGTGGCATTTGGTAACTCTATAATCATATGTAAAAGAATTGCAAGCGAAGGTTGATTTATAGTTCTTTACAGCTTCAATAGAGTATCAAATGGACTTTTAATGGAACAGGTTTACTGGCAAGTTGTGCAAGTGGTAAGAGTTTCTTTTCTTATTGTATGGTTATTTGATGCTTCTTGTTTTGTAATCAGTAAGGCATTTCTTGAGCATTTTGGAAATCCGGTAGCCAGTTAGTGGCTGTAGGGAGTCTTTAGAGTTTCTGAAAAATTGTACTTATTTGTCCAAAAAGTAATAGAGTTTTTTACAACATATAAAATATTGTGAAGTAATAATATTGCTTTGAGAGAGTAGATGTTAAAGAGTTGCACCCTTTCGTGCTTTTACTTTTCTTTGTAGAAATATACTCTGTATAGCTTTGCGTGCTTTGGAAAGCTTAAATTTGTTCTTTGTTTGAATATTTTGTGAGCTATGATAATAGTTTGTCTAGAAGCAATCTATTGTATGAGCATTTTTTTTTTACACATTGCTTTTTCATGCGACTGGTGTGCCAATTTTATGCCATCTTGAAATGATTATATGTTATTCTAATTTTGTTGGTTTCTGATGTATAATTTAGCTAGAGTTTTCATGAACATTTCATTAGATGTTTGTGTATTCTATCTTTTTGAAGCATAGAACTATGGCCATCTCCTTGTTTGGATTCACCCTCCGAGTTTATATTCTCTCATATTTCTCTCTTAGAGCATTCTTCAAGATGGGAGTCAAAATGTTTGCTTTCAATACGTTTTTGGTCTTCTTCTAGCCTTTCTTCTTCTTTGCACTTTGTTTGATATATTGTTTCTCAGGAATTCCTTCTTCAAACAAAAAATTAAAAAAAAATCATTAACCTACAAAATGATTGCATTCACAAATTACGAGACGATTATGGATAAGTTAATTTAAATTTGGATTATTTCCAAATTATCATTTGAAATCTAAAGTTCTTTCATTTATCTTACGGTATTCAGTTTTATACCTCTTACAATGTGTGAAATTTTTCTCAATTTGTTTTTCTGGTGGTGGAAGACCATTTTGGCAAATACTTTCTTATTTATTTATTATTTTGGGTCAAGTTGACTTCCCTCTTGTTACAGTAATGTTATGTGTAGGATTCTATTCTTGGATTTTACTTTTTGTTTCTTTTTTCTTTGAAACTGTTATTTGATGATTTAGCCCTTGATGGAGTAGAGTTGAGGAGGCAAATTCATGTGGTTGGAATAACATTTTTTG
>JAJIYU010014038.1:0-13473 GCA_030144865.1 Tinospora cordifolia
ATCCTAATTTAAAAGATTAATTACTTTAATTTTTATTAAATCACTTAATTTAATCCTCATGTTAATCATTTAATAAATAATATAAACATAATTTATTTAGATTGAATTATTAAATAAATATTCTAAACTAATTTTAATAATTGATTTATGCACTTGCTATTGGAATAAGACATTTTTATTATTTTTCATTTGAATCTTGTTTTTTAATTACAATTTAATTTCTAATATTCGGAACTTTGAATTTTTTGAAGCTTTGATATTTATATTCTAGGCATCTACTAAACTTCACAAGCATCAAAAATAATATTTCTACTAAAATGTTGAGCAAGGCATTAATTTCTCTAAGTTCTACTATGAAGGATTTAATTTTTTTAATTTTCAATTTTCGCATCTAAAACCAAAGAAAGATAATCTTAAATTTTGTAGAATTTAAAGTCAAAATCAAAATATTATACCTTTCTGATTCACATTCACAATTAGACATTGTTCTTCATAATCTTCATCATGGAAACGGAAGGCAATAACATTCGCCGGTTCGATCTTCTTCCTTGCTCACGCTACACAACAGTTTTTTCATCACGTACAACAGCAATACTATTCAGCACGTTCAGTTACTGCTACAATCACAGTATATTACTGGTTTCCTTCCATATTTCATTCTTCTTTGTGTAGAAAATGGACAACAAGTACAATCAATAGAAAATTTCTTCTTCTCCCTCACGGTTCCATAGCTCAATTCCACGTCTAATTCACCGTTCAATTAGATCAAGCAAGTTCAGCAACCTCAAACACCTTCAAAAATCTTAACTCATGCCTGATGACTCAACACGTTCAACATCATCAACTTGATTCATCCCCTTCTTTGTCCTCTGTTTTTCCTTTCCTTCCATCAGTTTTGCCATACCCAAAATCACTGCAACCATTTCATCTCCATCTTTTTTTTTTCCAGCAACTCAAATCAGAAATTCACAACACTAAACTACACACCAAAAATTGCAACCAGAAATTCAAAAATCCAATCACACGCCCAAGATTCAATTCACGTTTAACAAGCATGATTTCATGTCTAACATACATATTTCCTATTTGTTCTTCATATTCCCAACCAAAAATCAACAAAACTCACCACCCAACAAGATTGAAACCAGAAATTTAAACCCTCATCTCCCCTATTTTTTCGTTCCATTATCACAACCAGCAACATCATGAACAACCACGAACAACCAGCAACCACAAGAAAAACCAATCACGGCCAGCTTGTTCTTCATCTCCATGTCCTGTTTTTCACGTATTTGCTCCATTCCATGTCCAATTTGTAGCACATCAACATCTTCTTCTTCACGTTCTCTATCTGGCAGCCGCAGCAACACACACACATCACGTTCAGCTATTGCCCCTGTTTCTGATAATTGGAAAACCCAGAAAATTAAAATCCTAATTTTTTTCAAATCTTTTCCTTCATCACACTTTGTTTATTGTTCCACGAACCAGAGATTTTTTCCCCAATCAACTAATATTTATTTTCTTTTTCAACCAACTTTTAGATTTTATTTATTTATTTATTTATTATTATTATTATTTAAAATATTTTATTTTAAATTTTTATTTTTCTATGAAATCATATGTTATTTCATGTTTACTCGCAACGTGTACATGCTCGCAAAATTCCAGGGTGTTACAATTTACCCCTTTAAATTTCATCCTTGAAATTTGAATCAAGTTAACTAGTGTTGTCAATCAATTTACATTTTTCAAAACTTATCACGCTTCCACTGCGCTACTCTCATTCTACGTATAAGATACCTCCATCTTCAACAATTCCTATTCCGTCAGATTCATCGTCTTACAATGATAAACGATGTCAGTTTGTTGCTCCTTTGAAAGCATTCTATACGAATCAATTTAAAATTTCCTCAAGTCTTTTAGGTAGTGGAGTAGTTCCATAATAGCTACCACCTTTTAGCTTGAAGCATCACGTCTTCAATTTTCCTTGATGATTTTTGCAATATTGTACATCCTATTTTCAGTGGAAAGATTGTGAACATAGCTTTCTTTCCAAATTAGTACTGAGAAGAACTACGAGTTCACAACCTTTGACATGGCTGTGATATTCTAACCAAGGTATTATAACTTCCTACCCACCTATACCCTTTTGCGTTCCACCTATACCCTTTTGCGTTTATCTTGCTAAGGTGGCTCTAGGTGCATTGTTTCTAAGTTTTCACTTTATTTCAGTTGTCTAGGGGTTTATGCTTCTAAGTCGGTAGCATTTAGTTTGTTTCTTGGTACATGAGTTTGGGTTATGTACTCAAATAATTATACAACATATATCACAAACAGTCATTCAACAAACAAGCAAACAATGCACGCTAGCATAATGCAATCCTGAAGCTTCCATCTGTGCTTCAAGGTCCGTGTGCCCCATCCCACACTCGCCCTTCCACATAGACTTCCACCCAGAATTACATTGCACCCAAACAATTGCGTAAGTGTTTTGATATCCATGACTGCAGATGTCCCACCACTTTTAACTAGACCCTTGGTTAAAAATAGTACGACTGTGCACCCATAGACATTTTCTAAGATTGACGCAAGACCCACCATATTATACTACCCCTTCCCAGTACCATACAGTGCGTACAGGTTCAGCCAAAGAAATCAATCACACATCAAACATGGTCCGTTATTCTTCGAATTTAAGATTCCTCGGTACCCCAAAATCTCTATGCACCCCATCCTACATAGAGACGAGAGATACAGGATCATCCCAAACTCGGGTCCTAACCAACCAATTGTGTGTTCAAACATGTTATCAATTTCTAGCCTATGTCCTAAAAGCTTTTAATTTATTTATGATCCACTATACTCCCGAGACAACATTCGGTCTCTACCTAGACTTAGGGTCTCATTACTTGACTTGGCTAATATATCCTTCAGTAGGATTGCCAAGTTCGACTTCATAAAACTTCTATGTGACATCATCGCCTTGAGTCACACCTGCAACTGTAATCAAGTGCGTTGGCATCACCCTAGACTTTTCCTAGACTTCTAGCCACATAATATTTGTCTCTATCCAGTTTTTATACCATTAATCCTTGTGATACCATCGGCCCCAAGCTTTTGACCTTTCCTTAGTAGCGATCAACCATCTAGGACCTTTCATCAGAACTAAGGTCAAATGTGAGGGACATTTTTCGATTGTAGAACATCACACCTTATGGGACCTTTATCCCAAGAAGAGGTCAACTATCAGGGACAACTACCAGTACTCATGTTACGCAACTTGAGCAAGATAGCATCACTGACTCACCTCTAGACTTCTACCCACACTATCACTTTTGAAAATCATATTAAAAAAAAGTCATTTTTCGGCGAAATCAAATGCGATGAAATTCATTTTCAGTGAAAATCAAGTTCAGTGAAATCTTCAATTCAGTGAAAATCAGGTCTGGTGAACTTAATTCTAGCCTAGTATATCATAATATTGGGCTTTGATACCATATTTGTAACACCCCAATTTTCAACTGGACCTCCTATCACGTGTTGTCTCACAGGTTGATCGTCGCTCGTTAAAAGTTGAGATGCTACTTAAAATTTTCATTCTGTCAAAACAAAACCTTCTTCTTAAATTTCAAGTTTCAATCAGATATTTCTAAATAAATATCTAAAAGTCCATGCTCAACAAAACCAATGATCCAAATAATTTCTGATTATATTCATCAGGCTTTTGTAGTTATACTAAATAATTAAGAATCGAAAATCACAATTATAGACTATGCAGCATAATTATTTCAAAAACTGTTATTAAAACCATAATTGTTAAACATGAAAACTCATTCAAAGATAAAACAAACTAAAGTTCAATATCAAAGTAAATACAATAAAACAATTCAGTAAAAATAAACAAAACATGACCTCCAAAGTCTCCTATCGCTGACGACCTCCCCAATGAGGTGTCCAAATAAAGTGTGAATCTTATGATGTAGGTTACTGTACTTTGCATCCTTGTGTACCTAAAAAATAAATTGGGAGTGAGCTCGAAAGCCCAGTGGATCATTCCTACACATCATATGCATTATATAGATCAAAACTCAACATTATAAACACTTCCAAACATTAAGCAAACATCCAACTAGTTTTGGTCAAAGTCTAAGATTGAAAGAGGGTTAAGACGCCTTTCAGTATTCCCCGTGATTTCATCTAATCATAAAAAATCTCGAATACCATCTAGAATCAATCAAGTCATTAGTATCATAGCCTAAGAGAGTGTACTTACCATGGCATCGTACCATCTCCCAAAGACTTCAACCTGTAGTAGGCAGCTCCGGTTCGGAATACCAATGATCTGTCTTGTAGCTCATTGATCTCAAGCGGTGGCATATAGGAGATACCACCTCGATCTACTTTAGGCTCGTCGATCGCATCGGTATGTGGATTCTTAATAAACCTTCGTCTTATTTTAGTTTTACAATCAAATTCAATCATGCCAATCATCACACAATACGATAGAAAATTAATCACTTTGTGCATGTGATTTAAAATAATAAAGTACATGTTTAAATAAATAAATCTAAATGCATGGTTTCCTATTCAACATGTTATGAAACAATTACGCGTAGGTAGAAATAATTCATCAATCATCACACTCATTCAAACACACCAAACAATTTCAATCAATTTTATAATAAAATTCCAATAACCTATAACTATTGAAACAAATGCTTCGAATTTTAAATCCATATAATATATAAGAGCAAGAAAATCACATTCACCTGATTTTGTCGATCTTTAGGGCTCATTGCTTTCCTTCAAGTTATCCCATACTATAAAATGTACAAACCTGAAACTTACCACTTAATAATTTATTTTCAATTTAAATGATTTCTAATTTAATTAAGAAGTCTAAATATCAGTTTCCATTAATTTAGGATTATTCTTAATTTCTAAAATTTTGTATATTCAATTAATATAATTTCTCAATCCTTTAAATCTCCTTAATTTGAATTTAAAACTGTAATGATTTACTTGTAAGCTTGTTCATAAAATTAGATTTCTAATAATTGAATCTTTGCAATTTAAATTATTTACTAATATTATAATTAATTTAATTACGAACAAAATAAGACTTCTAAATGTTACAAATTTAGTTTCAAGGCCTAAAATTTTTTTCTTCTCTTATAAAAATTTTGAACTTTTAAAGGCTTATTTTTCATATTTTCAACTAATTCAAATTTTTGAATTTAAACTTCTAATCTTAAACAAAACTACTAACATATATATATATATATATATATATATATATATATATGATTCTAATTTAAAAAATTAATTACTTTAATTTTTATTAAATCGCTTAATTTAATCCTCATGTTAATCATTTAATACATAATCTAAACATAATTTATTTAGTTTGAATTATTAAATAAATATTCTAAACTAATTTTAATAATTGATTTATGTAATTTCAATTGAAATAAGACATTTTTATTATTTTCCTTTTGAAACCCAAAAAATTAAAATCCCAATTTTTTTCCAGATCTTTTCCTTCATCAGACTTTGTTTAATGTTCCACGAGCTATAAATTTTTCCCCCAATCATCTAATATTTATTTTCTTTTTCAACCAACTCTTAGATTTATTATTATTATTATTATTATTATTATTATTTAAATTTTTATTTTAAAATTTTTTATTTTAAATTTTCATTTTTCTATCAAATCATATTTTATTTCATGTTTACTCGCAACTGTACGTGCTCGCAAAATTCTGGGATGTTACATAAAATGATTGTGAATCTTAGAGTTCTAGAATTTCTAGAATTTGATGCAATTCTAGGTATGGATTGGTTAGTAGCTTATCATGCATGTGTTGACTGCTCTTCTAAAAGAATAGTCTTTCAAATACTAGGTCAACCCTCATTTGTGTATAAAGGTATGACATCTTCTCAACTTCCTACTCAAGGTTGTATGGCTACTGATGAAGAAGTAAGAATGTTAGTTGCTATGTGCTCAATGGTGTAAAAGGCAAAAGACATACAGGTAGCTAATATTCATGTAGTTATTGAGTATCCCAATGTGTTTCCAGATGATTTGATGGGGTTACCACCTAAATAGGAGATAGATTTTATTATTCAATTGATGTCTAACACTAAGTCTATTTCCATTCCTCATATCGAATGATACTAAAAGAGTTGTAGGAACTTAAAATGCAACTAGATGAGCTGATGCCTAAAGGGTTTATTAACCCAAATATGTCATCTTTGGGCGCACCTATACTGTTTGTAAAGAAGAAGCATGGAAGCTTGCAATTGTGCATTGATTATCGTCAGCTGAATAAGGTGACTATAAAAAATAAATATCCTTTGCCATGCATTGATGATTTGTTTGATCAGTTGAATGGTGAGATATTCTTTTCTAAGATTGATTTGAGATCTAAATATCATCAATTAAGAATTTGAGAAGAAGATGTACCAAAGACTACTTTCAAAACAAGATATGGTCATTATGAATTTCTTGTGATGCCTTTTGGATTAACTAATGCTCCTGCTATGTTTACGGATTTAATGCAAAGAGTATTTAAGCCATATCTTGGTCAGTTCATTATTATAATTATTGATGATATCATCATATATTCCAAGACTCGGGAAGATCATGAACAACATCTCCATATTACTTTGAAGACCTTGAGAGAACATAGATTGTACATTGTCACAGCCCACTTTCTAAAAGTGACGTCACGAGCAGCATATAATACCATATACACAACACCTACTTATATAATACTATGTCAGCCTCTTATACTCAAAACTACTCAATATCCACACAACAGTACTTGAAGAGTCGGCTACTCTTCCGTCACTAGCCTCCTCTCTTAATTCCTAAAATGTTGAAGATAATAAGTGACCGACAACATGCCTAGTGAATAATCTTTATATATGACATTTAGATGCATTTAAATAATCAAGCAGAAATCAAATTAAATAAAATATTTAAATTCATCATGCACATTTAAGCCATACATACATGCATTTAACATAGTGATTATGCTATTTTGAATGCATCATTTAATAAAACATATGCATGTCCACATCTTTCAAAATTAGAGTCAGTCTCACTTCTTTTTCTTGCCTAAACAATAGTAGACTGTACCTCTAACTATTACCTGCTCAACAATCATTTTTATACAATAATTTTTTTCCACTCATCTCTTAACTGTACACATTAATTAATTAAACTTTTATAAATCCCATTTTTCTAATAACTAATTTAATTAATTAATTCATTTAATTAATTAATTAATTTATACATGTATCGTGTATTGTTAATACATGTGTATAATTATACATACACACATGCATAATTCATATAAATACATGTATTTACACATGTTTATTTTTATTTTAATTAATTTATGGGTCAAAGTAAAATATGAAATGTTAAAATCTCCCTAATTTAAGGAATTTCATCCTCAAAATTTAAATTCAAAGAACATACCTTAAATAGTGAAAAGAGCAAGAAAATGTTCTCACATCTTATCTTCACCCTCTCAGGTTTGCTCTTCATTACCATATAATTGGCACTTGACTCTAACTAACGAAATCTCTTTGCTTCGTAGCTTCTGTATTCTTCAGGCTATGATCTGAATAGGTTTTTCTCATAAGTAGTATACTCCACAACTTGTATTTGTGTTAAATCTAAAACATGTGTCAGATCTAGATAATATTTTCTTAACATAGACGCATGAAACACATTATGAATACTAGCCAATTGAGGAGGTAGAACAAGTTTGTAGGCAACTGGACCAATCCTTTCTAGAATCTTGAATGGCACTACAAAGTGTGGAGCTAACTTTTCTTTCACTCCAAATCTCATATGATCTTTTTGAGGGAAACCTTTAATAGTACCTAGTCACCCACTGCAAACTCTAAAGGTCTATGACGATGATTAAAATAACTCTTTTGATTATCTTGGGCTTTTTTCAAATTTTGCCTAATTTGTTTAATCCTTTCTATATGATCTACAATAACTTTTGGTCCCAACAACTATAATTCCCCAACTTCATACCAACAAGTTAGAAATATGCACGGTCAACAATATAAAGCCTCATATGGTGTCATGCCATTATTAGCCTAATAATTGTTATTATATGCAAACTCAAATAGAGATAAATATTCACTCAAAGTCCCAGCAAACTCCAATATACACGATTTGAGCATATCTTATAACATTAGAATCATCGTCTCAGTCTAACCATCGGTCTGAAGGTGAAATGTTGTATTGAGATGGAGATGGGTACCAAATCAAGAGTGCATAACCTAACAAAATCTCAATATAAACCGTGGAACTCTATCTGACATAATAGATACAGGCACCCCATATAATCTCACAATCTCTCGAATATATAACCTACTAAGTTGGTCTATCGAGTTCCTAGTGTTTATCGGAAGAAAATGTGCACGCTTAGTCAACCAATGAACAATAACGAAAATGGCATCATATCTACCTTTAGATTTAGGCAGTCCTATAATAAAATTCATAATAGTATGTTCTCATTTCTACTCTGGAATGGGTAGGGGTTGCATCTGACCTCTAGATGCTTAGCTTTTACTTCTTGGCACACACTACATTTCTGCACATATTTAGCTATATCTTTCTTCATCCCATGCCACCAAATTGTCCTCTTCATATCATGATACATTATTGTAGACCCTGGATGAATAGTATACTGAGATCTATGTGCCTTTTCAAGCAATGCTACCCTCGACTCCCTATAAACAAGTATCCATAACCGTCCTTGATAACGCAACACACCATCAAAACTTCTCTGCCAGTCAACTCTATCTGCACTGTCAACCCAAGTCTCATACATCGTCAAATTAGGACAATGCTATTATAATAGTATAATCTTTTGAATATGAGAGTTTGTCAACTGAATATCCATCTGAGCACAAATATCAACATGTGGCTCTGCAAAGAGAATACTCATTATTGTCATTCTTTCCAAAAGTTGCCATTCCTAGGCTATCTGAAAAGCTACCACACTAGTCTTTACTTGTTTTCTACTCAATGAATCTGCTACAACATTGGCTTTCCCACGATGATACTCCAAAGTGAAGTCATAATCCTTCAGAAATTCCAACCATCTAAGTTGCCTCATATTTAGCTCTCTTCGATCAAATATATATTTCAATCTCTTATGATTAGAATATGGTGTGAACGTTTCTCTATACAGATGATGTCTCCATAATTTCAACACAAAAATCACTGCTACTAACTCCAGATCATTTACAAGATAAATTTTCCCATGCACCTTTAGCTGTATAGATGCATAAGTAATCACTCGACCTTCCTGCATCAACACACCACCCAAGCTTGTCAGTGCTGCATCTATATATATTACTAATTCCTTTCCAAGCTATGAAAGTACTAACATAGGAGCAGTAATCAACTTCTTCTTTAAATCCATGGAAGCATCTTCACATGTTGAAGTCCACACAAATGGTACATTCTTCTAAGTCGATTTGGTGAGTGGAGCAGCTCATTTAGAAAATACCTTTACAAACTTTCTATAGTAGCCAACTAGACCCAGAAAACTATGAATCTCAGTCATTGTAGTTGGCCTTGGCCAATTGATAGTAGTCTCAACCTTAGCAAAATCAACTGAAATACCCTCTGCACTTACCACATGACCCAAAACCTTCACCTAATCTAGCCAAAGCTCACATTTGCTAAATTTAGCAAACAATCTACGTTCTCTCCAAGTCTTCAAAGTAATATGGAGATGTTGTTCATGATCTTCTCAAGTTTTGGAATATATGAGGATATCACCAATAAACACAATAATGAACTGATCAAGATACGGCTTAAATACCCTTTGCATTAAATCCATAAACAAAGCATGGACATTAGTTAATCCAAAACGCATCACAAGAAATTCATAGTGACCATATCTTTTTTTTAAAGCAGTCTTTGGCACATCTTCTTCTTGAACCCTTAATTGATGATACCCAAACGTCAAATCAATCTTAGAAAAGAATTTGGCACCATTCAATTAATCAAATAGATCATTAATGCGTGGCAAAGGATATTTATTCTTTATAGTTACCTTGTTCAACTGACGATAATCAATACTCAACCGTAAGCTTCCATCCTTCTTCTTTTCAAACAATGCAGGTGCACCCCAAGGTGACATACTTGGGTTAATAAACCCTTTAGTCATCAGCTCATCTAGTTGTATTTTAAGTTCCTACAACTCTTTTAGTGTCATTTGATATGGGGGAATGGAAATAGGGTTAGTATTAGGTATCAATTCAATAATAAAGTCCATCTCCTATTTAGGTGGTAACCCTCGCAAATCATCTGGAAACACATTGGAATACTCACAAACTATAGGAATATTAGCTAACTGTATGCCTTTTGCCTTTTCCACCATTGAACACATAATGAACAACATTCCTACTTCTTTATCAGTAGCCATATGACCTTGAGTAAGAAGTTGTGAAGATGTCATACCTTTATACACAGATTAGGGTTGACTTGGTATCTGAAAGACTATTCTTTTAGACAAGCAGTCAACACATGTATGATAGGCCGCCAACCAGTCCATGCCTAGAATTGCATCAAATTCTAGAAATTTCAAAATTCTAAAACACAGAATCATTTCACGATCGTCATATTTTACCACACAATTTTCACACACCATATTTGGATATATTCTTTTTCCAATTGTTATACTCAAAATCAGGGGTGTGCTTGTCCTTACAAGCAATAAATGTAGTCTATCTACCATATGTCCAACAATAAATGACAAAGTCGATTCAGCATCTATCTAAATATACATAGGAGTGTTACAAATATTGATAATACCTTCAATAAGCTATTTACTAGAGTTAGGATCAATCTCTATTACTACTCTAGCCTGCTCACGTATACCAGTAACAGTCCTACCTCCCTAGACAGTAGAAGGTCTCAAGGGTGCAGATTGTGGACATAAGAAGCTCTATGCCCTGGCATCCCACACCTAAAGCAAATAAATGGTGGTTTACTTGATCCAGAAGCAAGATATGCAACTTGAGACCTTTTAACTCCTACTACCATATAAGGTCTGCTCCCAGTCTATTGTTGTGGTCTCCTTGGCTGTGGTACACCCTGCCATATGTGATGTTAGTGGTGGTGTCGACCCTATTACAACTGTAGCTGCAGATGCCTTCATTCTGACCACTTTTTTTGGGCTTCTTATTGGGTAGACCTTCTCTTCTGACAATATGGCCTCCCTACCACAGTTGGACTCATCTACCCTATTGGTGCACTCTGTGTGGTTGACTATGTTACCGTCATCCTTGTACTAGCAGCTCTCATCATCCTAGCATTCGCTTGGGCAATCTCAAAATTTTCATCTTATCTGATTGCTTGCTCGTATGTTTGCACCCCTGCCAAAGCTAACCCCTCATAGATGCAATCTGTAACCTCCCGACCTCAGGTTTAAACTTTTCATAAAGGACATCATCTAATTACCATCCCCTAACAACTGGAATGCTACCTTCTATTTTAAATTTTGTTGTTTCTCAAATAAAATAAATAAGAAAATTCTCAAAATAGAGAGCCTATATTTAACAACTTTCGGTTAAATATTTCCTATGAAAATACTCAAAATGATACACAAGAAAATAACTATTTCAATAAAATATTCGAGATATTTGTATTATCAAAATATGAAAACAAAGTCCAACTATAATTACAGTATTAGAATATGAAAATATAATCTGATTTCATTTGCATCATCAAAACAAAATGAAGAGTAATAGTTTTATTCCGTAATTACATCAAAACATAGAAAATATACAACATTTCAAAAAACATTTATAGACGCTTCCTCGAGAATTTCCACTGCTAGAAAGTAGTTACTATACATTAAACCTATGAAAAACCTAAAAATGAAATGATTGGGTGAGCTCGAAAGCCCAATGAGCCAATCCTACACATTTCTAGCATTATACAAGATCAAACTCAAAACGTGCACACACTTTCAAACATTAGTCGTTTCATACATTTAATTGTTTGTTGTAACCTAAACCAGAAGAGTTGATTAGACTCCTAATATTCCCATGTGATCCAGGATGGAAATTAGTGCATGTTATTTGGCCAAATTCAAGAAATCAAGAAATCAAGAACATCAACATCCAAAGATAAGTGACGCTCTGCAGCCAATTACTTATCCCCATGCATGCCCTTGCGGCCTGTACATGTGAATCACAGTCGGAATAGTAATGCTATACAACCAATTATTAAGGCAACGCTCTGCAACCGATTACCAAATCATGAAGACAAACCAAGTGTCAAGAAAAATCTAAGGAAAAGAAGGCCTAGCGACTAATTCCTTTTATTCCAAAGATCTCACAGTCAAAGGTAAGGAATGCCACGCGGCCAATTCCTTATTATTCCCATGCCAATGAAAATGCAATCGACACCAAGGGTCAGGAATATTTATAACGCTTTGCAGCCTATTGTATAGGTGTGTGGGATTCTTAATTATCCATTAATCTTTATTTAGTGAAGCAAAGTCAATCATACAAGCTCATAACCATCAATAAATATGATAGTTGAAACAAAATACAAAAATATCAATATAAGAAATCTTGATAGAACCCATGTAAAACGATAAATCATCCAACAATCTCAATCATAGTAAACAAGTGATTCAATTTAAACGATATCACTGCATACATATCAATTTCTTATACTAATACACATCATGTTTCAAGTGTGATGCTTGCATATCACAAAAGAGCAAGGATATTCCTCTCACTTGAGTGTATCAAGAATTCCGTTAAGCTCTCTTACCACCAAAACACCGTTCGATAATGAAATCTATAATCATCACTTTTCAAATTTTCCAACTTTCACCTTTCGAATTTCCAACACCTCACTGTCTGTTATTCACAGTTAATATCATTCATAAGCCATTTGAACTAATTCCATAACCCAACGTCCAAAAAAATAAGTTTAATAACTTAATGCAATCAGTTTCTTTCACAAAAACCAGTTGAGTCGGATTTCAGCTCACAAATTGTTCTCCAAACCAAGATTAAATGAAAACTAATGTGAAAATCAACAATGAAACAGTTTACAATTTTAATTAAGAAAGAAATTTAGTGTTTCTTCATTCTTTATGAGTTCTCAATCACAAACCTATCCTTTTCTTCCCAACAGACAAAGAGTCTGAGATTGAAATCTAAACCAATGATGAATTAAAGATTAAATAAGTACAATGATCTAAGCACTTACCTAGAACTTCCAATTTCCTGGCCACTTTGCTTCATAAAGCTCTTCTTTGAGTTTCAAAATCGTCTCCCTTGCATTTAGAACGAACAGAACATGCAAATGACAAGCTTTAAGTCAACGAACACACACACACACACACACACATATATATAAATATAAATATAAATAAATATATATATATATATATATATATA
>JAJIYU010014039.1:0-13465 GCA_030144865.1 Tinospora cordifolia
TCTCGGGCAATCGATTTGAGCCTGTTACTGTGTCAACTAGTCCATACCTAATATCACATCATAGCCATGAAAAGACAATATTCTAAGGTCTGCAATTATTGATTTGTCCTCAACTCACATTTACAAATTTTTTGAGCAGTCGTTTTAGTCCCTATGAGAGTGGATACATGTAATGGTTTTAGTGGTGTAACAATCACTAATTGTAGTCTTTTAACTAAGTCCCCCAAAACAAATGACTTGGTTGCACCCGAATCAAACAATATTTTACAACAACATTAAATAGTAAAAATATACCTTTGACAGCTAGTGTTGGGTCCACCTATCCATTTGCCATAGCATACACCTAGGCTTAGTTCTGTCCCCTGTTTTGATTCTGTGGTTGTGGTTGCTGTTGTTGGGGTTATTGCAGGCCACAATCCCCTTGATTCTTGCCTTGACCATTGTTCTGCATCTGTGGTGCTTTATTCCAACATTTCCTAGCAATGTGTCCCTCTTGACCATAATGAAAACATGTTCCCTGGCTTTTAGCCAATTGTCTATCCACTCCAGCATGGTCCTACTGTGCTTGCGGTCTCTAATTCTTTTAGAATTGATTATTAGATCCCTGCATCTTGTCTTGTGCCTACTGCTGTTGAAGTTGACCCCCATTCTACCTCTTTTGATCCTTGTGGTAATTTCTATCATTTCTTGGCCTCTTGTTCCTATTCTTCAATCTCTGCTCAAAGTTGAGCTCTCTTTCCACTAGAAGTGCCTTTTAGAAAAGATGTAATCAGGATTAGTCATTTTCTTTAATAGAAAGTATTGATATTTCATTATTAGTATTCATGTAAAGACATCCAATTTCATATAAAATGAATGAAATGTTATTGATGTATATTGATGTTGAATGCTTATCTAATGGATTTCTATGATTGATTTTATGAGGACTAAATGAATATTTGGTTTGCAGAAAATGGCTAGATATAAGAAAAATATCACAAGAGCTAACACTATTGACGAGGTTGAACAACAGGGACAGGAGGCACAGGTTAACACTACTGAGGCTCATATAGGGACTATGTGAACTCTTGAGTTGTTGACTAAGATCACTATGAGATTTATTGAGTAGGTCATGAGGGCACTACCCCAGATGCAGCCACAGGCGGCACCACAGCTACAGATACAATTCAATACCAGGAACATGCCCAGGTGTAGCAGCAAGCACCCTTACCTGAAATCCCAGTCCGTTAGATGGCATAAGATGATGTTGAGGATAAGGAACAAAGAGCGATGCTACTAGAATTAAAAAAACTTCACCTATCTCACTTTGATGGCAAGTTTGACTACATGACCGCTGATCATTGGTACCAAGAGCTTGATGAACATCTGGACATTTTGGGGGTAACTGGTCCTCGAAGAATAGCTCTTGTTATACGTCAATTCAAAGGTCCAGCTAGGAGTTGGTCCAATGTAAAATAGATGAGCTAGGAAAAGTTCAAGAAAGTATTTTATGAGAAATTTTTCCTAGAGGCAACCTTGAGGCAGATGCAATTAAAGTTTATTAGGCTAACTCAGAGGGACATGACAGTAGTCGAGTATGAGACAAAGTTCACCAAATTATCCAAGTTTACACGTGAGTCGATAAGAGGGGAACACATGAAGGCTAATCATTTTGTTGAGGGTCTAAAGATAGAGATCCGAAAGAAAGTGGTGCCCATGGGTCTGAAGACATATAGAGAAGTTGTGGAAAAGGCACTGCTAGTGGAAAGAGAGCTCAACTTTGAGCAGAGGTTAATGAATAGGAACAAGAGGCCAGAAAATAACAGAAATTACCACGGGGATAATCTAAGAATTGTCTTTATGTATATATTTGATATATGTATATATATTAAATGTGAGGATATTACAAGAATGTTGCCAATTTGTGCTCTAGTACAAATGACATTCTATCGGATCGTTGCATACTTCAAATCAAAGAGGAAATTATATGAGAATGCTATAAAGGAGGGTCAAACATATGCTACATATGTAATGAAATTAATCAATTGGTGGCAAGAGAAGTTAAAGGCTCATACTGTCATACTTATCGATAGGGTCCAAGGCAAGTTTAAGGTGATGACAAGTCGCAGTGGGTTTTACATGTATAGGGAAAACTACAAGCAAGTTGTCAATTTATCAAATAAGCATTGTAGTTGTCAAAAATGGCGAAGTTTTGACATTCCTTGCTCACATGTCCTTTCTGTATGCTCTTTTGCTAGTTTTATTCGCTTATGTTATGGCAAGAATTGTTATCGATGAGATTCTTTTATAAGATTCTACTCTAAACCATTTAGGGTCATCCCTCGTGAAGATTATTGGCCATCAGTGGCACACATTGCTAGACTCCTACCACCTTATGGCACGCAATGAAACAAACGGTAACCTATTTTAAAAAGGATTATAAATGAGATGGATTGGAATGAACCAAGTGAACAAATATTCTGTGGTTATTGCCATCAAAGGAGACATAATAGGAGAAAATGTCCAAGATTGATAGGTGTAACACCTACAAATTTTGTACGAATTTCAAACAAAATATTTCATTTCCAGATATAAACTGTGTATACTTTAAAATATGAAATAAATTAAATTAATTAGAAAACATTGATATCCGAGAATAAATTATAAAAACATATATATATATATATATATATATACATATGTATACGGATATATGAATTAGATAAATAGAAGTATATAAAAATATTTGTTATGATGGTAATAATAATAATAATAATAATAATAATAATAATAATAATAATAATAATAATAATAATAATAATATTATTATTATTATTATTATTATTGTTATTATTATTATTATATAATATGTGTATGAATAATATGTTGGTGCTAAAATAATATCATATTATAAGAGTATAGAAATATATACATAATAGAATGTAAATGTAAATTGTGACATTTATTTATAACATGGTATAATATATATGTATATGTAATTATTTATCAGTCAAATTATTTAATAAATTGTGATTAGCAAATTTATATTATATAACAAGTTTGTATAGAATTTAGCAAGTTCCCTTTTAATTAAAAACAAAGGTATATCTTTCTAAATGATTACTTGTTTTTAATTATCCATGAGTTTCTAAAGGTATGAGTTTCCAAATATATATCTTTCTAAATATATATATATATGTTTTTAATCATGGATGAAACATAAAAAAAAACAAAAAAATGTGTGTATATATATAAAGGCACACGAGTTTAGTGAAATCATTGAACTCGCACGCGTGCGCGGGAGAAACGCATGCCGTAGGATTTCGACAATTTTGCCAAAATCGTGCAACCAAGATTAAAGGAGCCATAATAAAAAAAATAGGTAAAATCGAAAAAAGGGGAAAAACCAAAAAAAGAAAGAAAAATTTGAACAAAATCCGAAAAAAACCTTAAAATCCGTGATTTGAATTGGAGCCGCCAAAACCCAATTAAAATAAAAATTTTCTATTTGAAAAATGCCCAAAATTACTAATTTTCACTCTCTTAAACTCTATATAAAGGACCCCCAGTGCTCTCATTCTTTTCATCCCAAATTAAGAGCAACTAGTCCCTCTTAACTGTCTCTAGCCTTTTTCTTGGCAATTCCCTCAGTTCTTCGGTAATCTTGAACTGTTCTTGAGTGTTTTGAAGTTTTGGAGTAATAGAACTCTATTGAATTTTAGAGGTGTATAGAAGAGATTTATTTTTAAGGTGGAAGTGATTTTTAACTTTTACTTCTTTATTTTAATTTGAATAAGTGTTGCATGTATGATGATGTTTTGAAGTTGATTGTTTAAATATATGTTTTAATATGCATGTTTTATTCATTTGATGTGTCATGAATATACATGTTATGCATGTTATGTATATGTTACATTGATGGTTTAATCCGATATTATGTGTTTTATACTCAGAAAAGATTAAATAATGATTATAACCACGTACCAGCACAATGATAGGCTGCATAGCGGCATCGTGTATGTTCCACCCCGATCTGACTTGCTGGCTTACCATTGATGATTTTGAACTGGGTTTCCAAGAGTGATCCCACTTCATGGATATTGGGGTTTGAGTTTCCAAGAGTGATTCTCTCTACCAACGATGTGGAATGCAGAAATGACACTCTTTCGGTCTTAATGTCATCTATAAACAAGAAATTTGTTTGAATCGCCTAATGTACAAAAGTTTTTGATATGCTTGGTTTGTTTGGATTAAAATAATGATTTAAATGTTTAGAAAGATCTATTGGGCTATGTGCTCACCCCTTCCTTCTATTTTTCAGGTAATTGAATTACATAAAGACCATAAATATTAGTTAGGGTTTTTTACTTAGAAAGTTTCTAATTTATATGTAAGGGCATGTTGCCAAGTTTTGAATTTTTCACTGTAATTAATTTTTTTTAAGATCGAATTATGTACTCAATTTTATTCAATTAATTGAGTTTATGAATTTCATTGATTTCTTATATTATTACCTTATTAAATTCCTAAATTTAAGTTATATATTCTTAAATACAATTAAAGCATGAAATAATTAAAATAGCAAGTCATGTTATGTACATGTAAAGTAACACCGGCCTGGCCCACCTTGTGGTAAAGTCCAAATTGAAAGTTTTGGGGGATGGATTGTAATATACTACATCGGTCCAATTCTAGGGGAATTCCTGGGCTAAATGTGCATTCGAAGGTGTCTCATTGTGCCGAATGCTTTTGGGAGACTTAGGTTCGAGTCTTGCCAAGAACAAAACCCTGCACCTAGCCAGTGGTGGCTACGGTGGGAATAATATCGTCATAGTTTGCCCGGGTTGTTACAAATGGTATTAGAGCCGCTCTGTGTGTATCGAAGGTGTGAATCTCGAGGACGAGATTGTTCCCAAGGGGGGTGGATTGTAATATCCTACATCGGTCCTACTCTAGGGAGATTCTTGGGCTAAATGTACATTTGAGGGTGTCTAATTGTGTCGAACACTTTTGGGAGACTCAGGTTCGAGTCTTGCCAAGAACAAAACCCTGCACTCAGTCAGTAGTGGCTAAGGTGAGGACAATATCGTCATGGTGGACCCGGGTTATTATAATAGGAGGGCAAACTTCTTTGAACCTTTACTCGCAATGATTGTAGTTTAGTGTGTAATATAATACTAAAATTATGTACTCTTTTTGGTGTAGTAAATTATAATATTGTTTATGTGCACCATTTTATCTTTGTATGGTTAATCATAATAGTTAAATTATGTACTCTTTCTGCGTATGCTTATGCTTAGATATTGACATAGTTTCATATTATGATTTCAAATAAATATGGATGAAATACATGTGTCAAGCAAATAGGTCATATGGTTACATGGTGTATTTATCTCTTGACTCATTGAATGCAATAGTTATGGATCCTAGTCCTTATGGTTGGAGTTTTGACCTATCATACCAATATACTAGTATGCAAGCTGACTTTTTTTTTTAATTAATGGATGGTTACATCTCTCTTATTTTTTTTCCTTTTCCTTTTCTTTTTTGTTTTTTATCATGTTGTGTAATGTTTAATGTGTTCTCTTTTATAGGTAGTGTGGAGCCATGTCCTTCAAATAGCGGTCCATTTGCATCCTTTTTCTCATCTTCTTGTATATAATATAATGTTTTACTATCAACTAGCATGTTCAATGATTTACTAAAACTCTATATTTCGTTTTTATTTTATTTTATTTCTTTTGCAGATAGTATGGATTTGGGTCGATCTGCCCAAGTGTATTACATACGCAAGATATTCATGGATCATCTATTATGTGGGACGAGTTGGTATGTTGTCTTCACAATATGTTTTTTTTATAAATATATACATGCATTTTTATGTCATACTCGCATATACCATTATGATCTTAAACAACATGGACACTATATTCGTGCTAGGCGTTGTGATGCAACCTATATCATCATATGCCTATCCATAGTATGTTTATCCAAACTCTACAACAATCAAGCTTCTATGGAGTGGTTTGAGTAGTTAATTACTCTTGATTGGCAATTGATTACTGCTTAGGTTGAAAGGTTGAGGCTAGAGACTCATACTTTTTATCTCCCACATGAAAAATGTACAATTAAATTTCAAAATGTTGCAATCAAACTAGGACTTCCAATTGATGGTCTGCCAATATCAAGGTATACTCATACTCATCATGATTAGTTTTCACTTTGTGATTACTTGTTAGGTTTGAAGCCGATGCGACAAGAAATGAAAGGTGGAAAGCGGAAAATGAGTGTCTTGGTAAAAAGAGTTTGTAATACCCTGAAATTTTGTACTAAATGAAATAAAATGATAAATAAAGTCCAATTCATTTCTAGAATCAATTGGCAAGTTTAAAATTTGCTCAAAAACCTCTCAAGGGAATGAAGTTTAAGAAAAGGGAACGAAATGAAATGAAGTGAACACCTCGAATGGCCTAAGCATCCGAAATTCATTTCATTTGCCCAATTAAGAGTTCATTTACTTAGTGTGCATGCAGGGAATCTAAATTAGGAAAGAAAATAGGGAAAAACTTAGCCAATTAAAAGTTACAAATTTTTATTAAATTGATCTAAACACAAAAGTGTGTGTGCTATAGGCGTAAAATCCTAGCCAAATGAGATATATGAATTTATTTTAGATTTATGTGGACTCAAAAATGTACGAACAACCCCAAGCATGTGCAAGTTACATGAGTGTTGATGCCATGATCATGTACACCATACCTTACATAAACAAGTAAACCATCCATGCTTGTTTAGAAACCTTAAAAGAAAGATCTAATACACACACAACTAATGATCATGTACGCCCAAGCTATATGCTCACAAAAGGTCCCAAAACCCTAGCCTTTTTTTAGGAAACATGCATTGGAAAATAAGGATGATCATGTGTGCCACTAAGAGTAATATTGTACACCAAATCTAAGAATAGAAGTTGTTGAAACTATATTCTTGCACACTTAGAAATGATGCCCAAAGAGGAAGTTCCAATAAGGAACTTGCCCAAACTCCTAGCCATGTTGCCCTATTTGCACTATCCTATACATGACTCGCCCATTTGACTTAAAAACCATTATATTATCAATCTGAAACGTTTGGAAAAAATGACATATGCTAAGAAATGGTTTATAATTCTTAAAGGTTAAGGATTTTAAACCATCAAAGCGAAAGTTAGAGTGCAAGGAGCGAAATAACAGGTGGAGATGATTATCTTGTTCCTTAGTCTTATTTGAGTTTTAAATGTTAAACATGATTGTTGTTTATTCTACTTGAATGCCTAGAAGCATGCTAGGATATGATTTGAATGATGTATGATTGCACAGTTATTGTGATAACATGCTTTTGTACCTATATTGATGCTTACATGCTTTGATATCATCAGATGCGTATTATGTAATTTTAATTGTCATGAAAGAATCAACATGATTAAAGTAATTGAACCATGATGTATCGTATTTGATTAAATGATATTCTTGCCAGTATGAGAATTTGATGACATTTAAGTAAAGTTAAATTAAGATTCAAACCATGTACCGACACAGTGGTCCACGAGGGATTGTTGTGGGTGTTTTCACAATTGGAGAGATGGTTAGTCTATAGTTCGCAATGGCATAATGATGGGCAAGACCCTAGTTTTTGGTGATGGAACGATGAGTCCCTACTCGGGTTGGGTGATGGATGTGACCCTATACCCCATTGATTTCAAACATTTTTGTGCATTTTCCTTGTTTCCTTTAAACTAATAATGATGAGAGAACACTGAGAGTTAATCTTTCGGTCTAATTAACAATTGTTGAACAACCGAATGTCTGAAAAGCTTAATATATGTCAAATTTTTGCATGTTTGATAATTTGTCATGAATAATACTATGAATGTACTATGTATGATCCACTAGGGTCTTGAGCTCACCCCATATTTTCATTTCAAGTGATCTTTGAGATAGTTCGAGTCATAGAACGGTTGGGTGTTGTTTAAATATTTACAGACTTTATTGGGGAAGTTGTGATTTGACTTGCTTTATTTTTTTTTTATGAATATTAGTTGAACTGGGCAGATGACTCATTTTAAATTATCTTTGTGTTAGTGACTTTAGGAATTGGCATTGGGCCATATGGGCCTATTTTCATACTATTACTTGAACACTTTATGCCTAATTTTATTTAGTTTAATCCATGAGTTTTGATGAGATTTATCATGTTTTATCTCCTATTGACATCTCGTGGTGTGTCCATGAGATTAATAGATGTTTACATGTGTCTGCATCGTTGGTGATATTGGATCGATGATAGAAACAGTAATGCCCTGATTCTTAGCAGTTGACACGTGTAGTGTCTCAGAGTTATGTTTTAATGATTTATGGACACCTCTCTCCATGCATGACTCGATGTAACAAAAACTAAGGACTGAGAACTGGGTGTTACATGGGACCCCAATGATATATAGTGGCAGTCTTTCTCTCTCTCTCACACTCTCTCTCTCTCTCTCTCTCTCACTCCCTCTCTCTCTCTCTCTCTCTCTCTCTCTCTCTCTCCATTCTCATTCTCGTCTTTCTTTCTTTCTTTCTTTTGTCTTTTACAGAAAAGTGAGCCCAAAGAACCGAACGTAGAGGAGAAGAAAATTTGACGGATCTAACACGTAGATGAGTTATTTTCCCTCATTTTCTTTACAAAAATGTTATATAAGTTACGCACTACAATCCTAAAGGTATAATTTTTATTATAGATAATATATATCCATAAGAGTAAAACTATACAAAAGTTATATCATTGTATTCATCTCATCGAGTACATCACAAATATATTATTTATTTGTACCTATGTAATGTGTATGAATTTTTGTGGTGATTGGAGGATAACACATAGTGGGTATGTGTAACGTTGCCAAAATTTTATTTAGACGTACCGAAATGTAGAGAATGAAATTCTGGACTCAATGATACCAAAATTATGATTTTTGGATATTGATTAGTAGAATTAATTTACGTTTTTGTAATTGGAGAAAATAAAAAATAGGATAAGAAGAAATGTGGATAATTATATGGGGTGAGAGTTGAGACCCACATGAAATTATTAAAATATATATATATGATATTAGAAATAAAGAAAAAGACAAAGGAGATAAACATGTGGGATAAAAGTTAATTAGTTAAGTTGAGGACTTGAATCCTATTGATCAATATATATATATATATACATAAATGAGTGTTAATATTAATTTATTGTTAATAGAATAAATGCACATGAAAAATAATGTATCTTATTAGAAATTATGAATTATTTTACTTGATTCACAATAAACTTGGAAAAGGTTGGTTATGATATTAGAAAGTGAGATACGTGCCCAACGAGATAAGTTTTATGTATTATGTGAATATTTCTTTATTTTGGTTATGAAATTGTATTTACATGGCGATGCATTTTGAATTTGCAAGGGCAGATCTAAAATACGGTATTATTTTGATGGAATAAGTCATGAAGAATAACACTTCTTATATGATAATTCATGTGAGACTGAGCAATGAGAAGTATCAACTTTTTTCAATGTGATAATCCTCTGTAAGATATGCATGTGAATGTGTTTTATTAAAGTTTGCGTAATTGAGAAATAACATGATTGCTATGTTAAAGTGCACATATTTATTGTTTAGACGTGCATGACGTATTCAAATGTTTTACTGGATTTGATTGTCTGTACAGTTATTTAAATGCATTTAAATATCACAGATAAAGAATATTCACTGAATATGTTGTAACTCACTTATTTTTTTTAATATTTCAGGAAAAGATAAAAAAGGAAAGTGACCAACATAGGGAGAGTAAACTATTCTTCAATCACTGTTGTGTGCGAATATTAAACTTTTTGTAAGTTTGTATTTTGTTTAGTTATAATTACCACCATATATATAATATCACATAGAGAGATATGGTTTCTGTCTAAATTAGATGAGAGTATGGATGGAAGTGTGGTAGAGATTATTTGTTTATGAAATGGTTGCGTGATAAATTGTCTATCAAGTAATATGTTTCTTTGGGACAAGTCGATATTTTAGAGAGACTCTGACAAAAATAAATTATTTTTTATGGATATTGTGGAATATGGGGTAAGAGGCTAATATAGTATTACATAAGTAAATGTAGCATATATGATATTATGTGTCAATCGTGACGTCACTTTTACAAAGTGGGTTGCAACATAATCTTATCAACAATATCGTATGGTCTGGCATAGTAAAGTACCACTTATTTACTTCCATATTGCGGCATGACACTTTTTTTATTGAGGCCTTCAATAATTTGGCATGTGACTTTCAATTCCTAGTGATTGTGACACAGAATGATCTCTCCATGGGATTACTCTACATGCCTCTTCATCAACAAAATGGGTTGCATACTATTAAAGTTACACTGAGATATGAGATCATTGAGATGAAATTATAGTTTCTAGTCTTGAAATTGAAAATCCTACTATTGGTTATGATGCAGAATATGTGCGATGGTATTGACAAATTACTTGATGATCTATTAGCCGATGAGGTACACTTTTTTATTATCTTGTAAGTTTCCTTGTGCACAAGTGTCACTTCTGCTCTTTTCTTTCTTTTTTTCATATGTAAAAAGCAAAGTGAATAATATCTCCTTACTGTTAATTTTAGGCAACTAGTGTGGAGCAAAATTATCATCATGATGTGGGTTCTTATGGGGATCCATTTGTATGATTTATATGCTATAACTTTATAAAGGCAATGCACTTACATCATCAAATTCATGAGGTCGTACATCGCACAGTGCCTAACCTTTTACACCTCTAGACGAAAACATAAATTTTGATGATATCATTGCCTCATTTGTTCCTTATGTACTACACAAAAAATGTTCAAGAATAGGGTGGATGTCGAAGATGAAGATGTGCGCATCCATGACAAAAACGAAGACAAGGACCATGACAAAGAACATGATGACGACATGCTGAATATGAGGTTGATGTTGATGACAAAGTTAAGCAGTCATTGCCTTCACCTCCTTTACAGGAAAGCGATGCCTATACCCATGACAACTATCATGAAGAAGCACAAGTGGTTCAAGATCAAACACATCATATTAATGAAGGTTATTCTCAAAGCAATGAAAATCGTCATGAATTACAAGTCTTTCATCGATGTCCACGTCAAATAGTCATGGTGTCGATCATGACACATGACTATCTTGATTTATACTTATGCAATTTTTGTATTACAAAAATAGTTGTTGTTATATCTACCAATATAAGTTACTTACAAATGAAATTTTCACCTTAATGTTTTTTTTCATTACTTGATGTTAATTTAGATGAGTTAGCAAATATGGAAGCAGTCCATGAGATGATATTTTCACAACTAACTGTGTAATTCATTGACTTTTGTAAAGATTATGTTTATGCATGTAATTTCAAGTTATACCTTTTAAGAAAGTCAAATATTCAATTCAATTCATGTTATCAATATCATGTAGCAATTGGTAATCACATTTAGTAATTGTATTACTACGAATGTTTGACAAGTTTCAAGTTTAGGTATTAGCTTCTTAAAATGAAAGTTCATTTTGTGTGTCATGGTTCTGGGATATTCAAATTTAGGTATTGCAAGATCTTCTAGGAGTTAATTTCAATTAAAGTAGCCAAAACACAGTTCAAGCTTCTGGAGGTCCATGTTGGGGTATTAGAATGCCCTAGAGCTAGTCTCACAAAAAAATCCCTCTCAAATTAGCCTCGATGATCATAATAGGTTTCCAATTTCTTAAGTTTTATTTGAAAACTAGAATTCAAGTGAAGTAGCTAAAATGCGATCTAGACATCGAAATTTTTTTTTTTGCTTTCGAGGTTCATGTCAAGGTATTAAAATGCGTTGGAACTCATCTCGCAAAAAAAAATCCTTCCGAGTTGGCCCCACTGATCATAAACAAGTTTCTAATTTCTAAAGTTTTATTTGAAAACTAAAATTCAAGTGAGATAGCCAAAATGCAATTCGAGCATTGAAATTCTTTTGTCACTTCCTGAGAGTTTATGTCAAAGTATTAGATTGCACTAGAAGTCACTACAAGAAAAATAACTTATTATAGCATTAAATAATAGCTTTTTTTTATAATGCTATTAAAAATGTACAAAAAATGCTATACAAATAATTTAATAGTATCATTCTTAATTTACTTCCTTTTATAGCACTTTTAGTTTAACAATAGCACTTTATAAAGTTATTATAAACCATAGAAAACCAAAGCTCTTTAAAAGTGTTATCAGATAAGTGAAAATCGAAGAAGTGGTGGGAAAAATCTGAAGTTCGCGCACGAGGGCACGATTTCTTCCCACGATCACACGATTATCTCTCGTCTTCCTTATCAATGCATGCCGTGCTTCCTTATCGGTGCAAGTACTCGTTCTTCTTCTTCATTAATCGTCGTCATCGTTCTTCCTCTTCACTCTTATTTTTTCCCTCTGTTTGGAGCAACCTGGTTTTGCAAAATCGATTGAATGTGATGCTGAAAGTCGATATAAAATTTAGACGAAACTAAGATTGTTGCTAGAAATCGGTGAGACTACTGCGAAATCGATACACCATTTCTCTTCGTCATTGTTCTTCTTCCTATGCTCTTCTTCACCGTTCTTTTTTCCTTCTGTGTGGGCGCAAGCTGTCTCTGGGACATTGAAGTAGACGGACGGAGGTAATTGAATGTGATATTGAAATCAATACATAGGTTTGACGAAGTTTACTTGTTGTTGGTGACCGATACACTGAGGAAGGTGAGATTGCTGCTGGAGCACTTGCTTAAATTGGTTTAGGTTTTCTCAAAATTGATTATTTCGTTTTGTCATTCTCCCAAAACAGATCAAGCATCAGTTTAAGTTTGGAAAACTAGGGTTTTGCTAGCAGTTGAGACACCGTTAACGTGGAGCACTATTGGAATCAAAACATAGAAACAAGACTTTTTATCAGGTATGGTTTTCATTGTTCCATTGAATTAGTTTCCTCTAATTACATATTTGTTAAGGCTATGATTTATAACGTAGGTTTCTTATATCTGTTCATGAAATATTTTCAATATCTAAGACCCCTTCCTCCACTACTAATATTACTTTTTTCCAGTGAACCATATGTTGCATTCTATTTTCACCTTTAATCCTCTTTGAAAGTTTACCTTGTAGGCATTCCAATTAGGAAATATGTTGTTCCAAAACCTGCTCTTGATAACTCTAATTCCCAATTTATTAAACATATGATGAATATTGAAAGGTGATAGAGACATTGTTTTTGTTCATGTGATACTGATGTAGAACAAGAAAACAAAAAAAAAGAATATATATCAGTATTTTTTTCTATTCAATCATGATTTGAACTCTATTGTATCTTTATTTATGAAGATCTAATTAATTTCTATCCTAATACTCTCTAATTTAAAAACCAAATTCTACTAAAATAAT